>LUGF01011652.1:120637-136115 GCA_001625245.1 Calycopis cecrops
TCCTGTGTCTAACTATCATAATAACAACTTGAATAATGTTCACGATGTCGAGACTCTAAAGGCGATGTGCCACGTCTACCAGGAACACCATGCCTATCGCGAGATCGAGACCTACTACGTTCCATAACGTGGTTACGACCCTTAGACCTATTCGACCTACGAGACATCCTCACAACTGCTATTTTTTTTTTTGCGATAAGCGAACAAAGCCCAAAAAGCCTATACAAAAGAAAGTCAGATGAAACCAGCGGCAGGATCGCGTATAGTAACGAATCCAACTTCTGATCTTAAAAGACTGAACCTATCCACTTAATAATATTAGGGACACTATTTGAGATAAACCAACACAACCACTGCAATACAACAATCAATTCGTTTTATTAAATTAAGGAACTTATTCTAAACTATTCTATTACATTAAATAACTTTCTACGTAAAATGCGAAAAACGATTTACAATGGCACACCTGCGTGTATCTGTCTACTAAAATTAACACAATAAAAAAAAGGTCTAACATAAATTTTCCACGAGAAAACAATAATCTATACGAGTCTCAGAGTACGTCCTAACCGTCCAACAATCGACCACCAAGTGAGTTTGCTGCTCCGTTTGTTGCTCCTTTTATTACTTCCACTCGGCGGCGTGGAAAGTTTTGCGGTAACATTCCTTTTATAATTCCCCGCTTGGTCCAGGTTGCGTGGAAAGTTTATTGTAACAGTAGTTACTCTACGGATTTTAACACGATAAGATATTAAAGGTACCTACTATGCAAAATTTTTACCTTCGCTCGACGTCAGTCGGCTCGTAGCTACGGCGGCGTAGTGTAACCCAGACAAAACGCCGAGCAAATGTATATGTTTTGGCTAGTACCTTTAATATCTTATTGTGTTAAAGCCCGTAGAGTAACTGCCATATTAATTGTATCAAACGCAAAAGTCTTTAACTTTGATTTAGTCTATTTTTTGTTTCTGTTTGTTGTTGCAATGAAATAACTGATTGGAAGTACTAGTATTTGATGGCAATAATGACTTTTCGAATTATCATCGCCATGGTTGGGATTCGATGGTGCGTGGAGCTCAAGGCACATGATTGTGCTAAATACTCACAAACATCACATTTACATCTGCCGAGTCATTTGAACGCTGTGAGCGTTCAAATGACTGAACCCAATAAAGAATTGAGTTGACAAAAAAGTGTGTGCTTAAGACAACTGAAGTAGAACTTAATTACTGATTAAGTTTTACTTCAGTCGTGTAAATACACAAATTCATTACCGTAGTTTTAATGACATAACATGTCATATGATATTAATTTTTTAATTACAAAAAAAAAAACTTAAAACAAATTTTAATTTCGCCAACTAACTCGCTTTTTATTCGCTAACGCAGGGGAATGCCTTTACCCACGCTACCCAGGAGTCCGAGCGGCTCAACCGGGTACAGTGTCGGGCTCGACAACTGGGTTGCCCCTACCGACTAAACCCCTGCGGGTGCCTTCAGCCGCTATGATTGGAGGGCCCCGGATCTGAAAGCTACAGGGCGCCTGCAGCGACAGGCTGGCCTCGGCGAAAAGGCCAGACTCCTCCTTCTTAGGGACTGTCCGGCTGCCTTTGAACAGTCCCTAACTCCACGTTGAACTAACTCCCTATGTCAAGTGCGCGTATTTTTTTTTTTTTAATATAGGATAAGGGGCAAACGAGCGGTTGGTAGATGACTACCGCCGCCCATAGACATCTGCAAAACTCGAGGCTTTGCAGGCGCGTTGCCGGCCTTTTAAATATAAGTAAGCTCTTTTCTTGAAGGAATGCAGGTCGTATAGGTTCGGAAATACCGAGTGTTCCAGCTCGTTCCAAAGTGATGTTGCGCGTGGTAAGAAATTGCGCCTGAAACGCACAGTTGTATACTTTGGGACATCTAGGTGGTGGCGGTGGAACTTGGAGTTCTGCCGGGATGTCCTAAAGTGGAACTTCGCTGTGGGTATTAATCCGAACAACTCCTCGGAACACTCCCCGTTGTAAATACGGTAGAAAATGCAGAGCGAGCCTACATCTCTCCGTAATGCCAAAGAATCAAGCCGATCGAATACATATTGATCATCAACGATTCGAGCTGCTCTACGTTGGATGCGTACTTCATGCCAGCATGAAGTACTGCTTCGCCCTGCTGAGAACACCGAGCTTTTTAGAGGCAAATTTAGCCTTCGCTTCCAAGTGATCGCGGAACTGAACGTTACTCGATATGTCGACACCGAGTATACCGATATTAGCTGAGGCTGTTAGGGGAGTATTCTGAAGACGAGGATCGAATGGGGTTTTTTTAGTGGTAAATGCGCAAACTTGTGTCTTAGTGGGGTTAAATTGGACTAAATGAAGTTGTCCCCATTCCGAGACTTTGTCTAACAGAGATTCGACTTAGGACACAAGTTTGTTCCGATACTCGGTGACGTATTCCCGGGAAATATTGACGCGGCCAGTGTATATTGCATCACCAGTACTGTCATCGGCATAGCAATGAATGCCGCTGGTTTGCAGCATGTCATTAATATGCAGAAGAAAGAGTGTGGGAGACAAAACACAGCCTTGCGGAACACCAGCATTGACAGATTTGAGGTCCGAGCATGAAGCAACATAGAAGTTTTACTTAAAAAAAACATCTAATATAATATATTATAACACGGTACACAAATAAATATATACATATTTGGTATACAAATAAGAACATTTCATAAGCGGTGACTTTTAAAAGTAATCACTTATTCGGTTTCCACACATAGGTATGCCGGATAACAACAGAACAAAGTATTTAAGGTGCCTCCGTTAATCCGGGCAACGGATCACCCGGGAGAATCCGTTTCCGGGCGTTGATTGAAGGCCGATCGTCAGCCCATAATACTATTGCTGATTTGTACGCAATATAATTTCTCATCTACCCCGTGCTTGGTTGAAATGGAACGTCTCTAGGTTTGTAGCCTATTGAATTATTATACATATTTAATTTTCCATGTCGATTAAATATTTATAATTGATTTTATAGCAAACTGCAAAAGAAACAAATGTACTCCTAAAATTAACTTAGTTCCGACATAGCTTCGAATACTATTTCGCTAATTTTGTATGGAACTACAATTTTGTTGCTAGAAGAAAAAAAAATGAACTATTGTAGAATAATAAATGTTGAATAAACAGTTCATCTAAAACCTAACCTAAAAAAAATGTAATTTTGTTCATAATCAAGACAAAAAAAATATCACATTGTCAGATTGTTCTGATAACTCCGGGTACAAGCCAGCTTATTTTTTGTATAGTACAAGGAGGCGAATGAGCAGTCGAGTTGGATAATGAAAACCGACGCCCATGGACATTTTCTAATGCGTTGGTCTTCTAATCTCTAGTCTCCAAAAGGCCACTGGCTACTCAAAAACCACATAAAACTTTACGGCGATATCTTGAGAGTGTGAGGCACGTAGCTGGTCGTGCCGGCCCAATCTCTCTTCAAATGTAGCATTTTCATCCTCTTAATATGTTATAATATCTCTTAATGTGTTATAATACTTTTATTAATTAATATACTTTTTTATACTCTTTCCACTTTTTATTAAATAAAATTACATTAAATACGATCGGTTTCGGTAACTCATCATCAGGTATATATCAGATCGAAAAAAAAGGGAAAATAGTATAAAAAGTGTATAATTATTTTATAAAACGATAATATGAATTTTCATCAAGAAGTGACAATACATCCATCAACTTTATGAGAGCAATAAGTTGGAATACACCGTCTAACAGTTTCAGTTTCGTAAATTATTATTAATCCATATCAACTTTACGTTATCTGCTACATAAATTTGCATAATAAACTTGTAGAATGGTGTCTGGCAGGTATTAACTTAGTTATCAGTACTTAATCTACCTCAGCATGAATTTTTATGCGCTTCGTGCTTTATTACTGTCTACCTTTACAACTCTTTTATGGGTTTTTAGTATTTGATGTGACATTTTAATGTGTTTTACTTATTCATACAAATATTTTATAAGCCAGGTTTCAGCTTGATGTGTTTTAAATTCATGATTATCAGGTATCAGGTAAATTTTTTAAAATAAAAATGTAGATTCCTGTGGATGTAACGCAAAAAAATGTAATACTCCAAAGTTCTCAATCATTATTAGCAAAAATATTCGACATTTTGCTTTTAAACAATTTCTTGGTGTACGAATAACGCAACTCAAAAACATAAATCACACAACTATAATAATAGTTGTATGATTTTCAGCGAGCATAAGTATGAGGATCCACAAAAACCGAGATTTTTTGTTTGAGAAAGAGTAGGCTCGTTTTCTGAAGAACCGCAAATTATTATTAGTTTGAAAACATGGAGGGTGGCAGCTTACTTAAAGTGGCAGCATCTTCGGGGGAGACATTACACACATTTTTTTTATAATAGTGTAGTAAAGTGTAGCAAATTACCTAGACAAATGTATCGCAATTTGATAATACCCCAGGGATTCAACCTGTTTTTATTGATTAACACGTGAAAAGGATAAAATACTACTACTATCTTCCTCATCTGAAACTCTTAAAACTATAAAAACTAAAGTTCAAATCGCTTGATAAAACAACATCCAATTGAAAAATGTATCGACATATCGAGACATTCGTTTTCTATCTCACAATAGCGATAAATCGTCTTTTTCTATCCTACAAACCGGTATTTATGGACAGTACGGAGATATATATTGCGCATCTCTAGGAGTATTCTATAAACATCGTCATCTACTTTGTTTAGTCGTATTTTGTTTTGGATAACTTTGGATATTAAAGATTTATATTTTTATATGGTAGCAGACGAACTGTCGGAGCCATTTTCATGACTACCGACGCTTTAGATATCCTTATAGAGGCTATACAGAATATGTACTGCCCTCCTTTCTCCCCCCACCTTCATAGGCCATCAAGCAACAATTGTGCTGCGTAGATGTTCCCTTGAGTTGACACCTGTCTTAATGCGTCTTCTCCAGTACCCCTCTGTTCTTCTGTTTGCATCGTCTCAAGGAACTGGAAAACAGCTATGATGCATCCGATTCCAAAAAAAAAGTGTTCCGCGCGGGCTCGACTAAATACCGACCTATATAAATAACCCCCTTGTTTTCAAAGATTATGGAAACAATCATCAACATCCAGCTCCTGCGATATATAGATAAACACCAGATGCTCAACAATCGTCAGTACGGTTTCCGTCAAGATCACTCGGCTGGTGACTTCATAACTTACCTGACACATCGATGGGCGGAAGCTGATGAATTCAAGTGGGAGGCGTTGGCGGTTTGTTTGGACATATCGAAAGAATTTGATCGGGTTTGGCACAAAGCTTTTCTTTCCAAAAGTTCTGCAAAACTTTGCGACTGGATCGCCAGTTTTTTTGACAGACTGGGGTATCAAGGTCGTATTCGTTAAAAAATTGTATAAAATAATTTACTCTTGAAAAGTAATAGTATAGGCAATTAGAACTAAAGTTTAAGCTTTAAGCATACAATTAAAATGGACTAGTAAAACCACGAAATCGTCAATAATGCATTGATGAAAATATATTTTTACTTGTAACTCCACAGGAATTCCAGAGTAAAATGAAATGTTTATAGCTAAAATATTCGCTCACGACTCGACGGCAGTTCTGTGGAAGTTTCTTTTCCAACTCCTGCCACGTCCCATGAACGTTTACTCTCGTGTTTCTAACGGATATTCGTTTCTTGCTAAGTGACTTTTATTGCAATTTGAAATCAATTTTGCTTTGATATATCACGCGACAAACTGATAGCATTGTCAATTTCCATTTTTGCATAGCAGTCAGAGTAGATCGACTAGGAATGACTTCTTGTTCATTGCTTGGTTCTGGATTAACCATAGGCAAAATAAAAAAATAATTCGTCACCTCTTTAGATCTTAGGTATATGAGAGAGAAGATGTCTCTATGGTCGCAATGACCCGGTGTCCCTTGAAAGTAGCGATGACGTTTCTTTTTAATGCTTTGTTTATTAAGTGAGATTCGCGTAAACGTAAGAGATAAGAAGCAACTTAACTAAATATTGTGCTAATAAATAAATATAATGTTTAATTTCTATACGATGCACAAATTCTATAGTCTACCCGTGCGAAATCGCAGACAAGTTTGGATTACTGTGACTCACAACTAATGCATTGATCAATAAGTTCGCCTGAAGCTATCTAAAAGCTTGTATTGTAATAATTATTACTAAATATAAATTAATTTGTTTCGCAACACGAGTACAATGGCTGATGAAATAATAATTAAACAGTTTAATTATGGGTTTATTGTGTAAACTAAATTTTAACGTTATAGTGACAACTACCATAAATGAATTATCATCTGATATAAGCATTTTGCCACTTCATATGCCACCTACAGCATAACTCGTTGGCAGTTGGTTTTTGCGATGCGGACGCCAGATACAAGACATATCGTAGAACTTACAAGACGTGTGCTGTTCAACCCTAGCCCTGTCTTCTCAGGACAGGGCTAGGGTTGAACCGGTGGTAAATAAAACTTAAAACGTTCAAAAAGCAATTTTTTAAATTCTATTTTGAATGAAAATATTTTGATTTGATTTTGTGCGAAGTAAATAGCGGCTTGTGGCGCCCTGAGATCGATGTAAAGATTTAGGTTACCGCAAGTAAAATAACTACATTTATAAAAGTTTACATAGAAGATTTTAATTTAATTTTTTTTTATGATATAGGAGGGCAAACGAGCAACCGGAGCCATTTTCATGACTACCGACGACTCTACACATCCACATATAGACTATGCAGATTGCAGATACACTGCCCTCCTTTTTCCTTCTCCCAGACTATTTGTGAGGTGGTCCGTGGAAGGGGGGAGAAGGAAGGAGGGCAACGTATCTAAATAATCTCTTTACAATTGCTAAATGCAAATCTAACCGCGTTGGGCTTCGGTAGGTAATGAAAATGCCTCAGACCACTTGTTTAACCACCTATAATATAGACAAGAAAAGAAATGCGACAGGTTAGCTGTCACTTTGTATTTGTTTATGTCGCGGGATAATGAGAACGGAAGTTACCTTAATAATAATTGTGCCAGCCCTAGGCGGTTGCAATATAGTATTATACACCTTTTACTAAGTACCTACTGTTCAAAGTAGGCCAACATTGTCTATTGAGATGCATATGAGCGTCGATAGTTATCAAAAGGCTACGATGTTCGTTTGTCGACGGTAAAAAAAAATATCTTTATAGATACAGGTCGTACTACAATAAATTGTGCGCTATTTCCACGAAGCAATGAACTTACATAATACGCACATAGCATATCGACAGAGCGATAAAAATATTCTAAATAGAAGACGTTCGACCTCATTTACATCTATAATCTTTATTAATACATCAACTGAAATCGCATTTGCCACTGAAACCCAATGTAAATAGGGAATATAATGGCTAAAATCTATAAATAAATAGACTCACCTTGTGAACTTTGGGCGTCCCATAATTGGGTTGAAGAGAAGAGAATCATAATATTATCAATAATTGTTTTAATTTATAGAGATGTTATGTTATCTGATAAAAGACATGTAAAGAAATATATATGTTTGATAAACTCAAAATTGACTACTAATGTAACCGTTACTATATAATTCATTTAGTGAGTGAAAGTTAATATTATCTAATAACGTGGTGAAAAATTAAAACATTTTTATAGTACCTACAAGGAAACAAACTCATTGTTGGCCCTTATGATCATAACAAATCACAAGCTAAATATTTATGCAGTCCTCGGGATTTACGAAATTTCGCGGAATCGAAGTTTACGCGGACGAAATAGCGCGGAGTAGCTAATAAATACCTATTCTAGCTATACGTTTTGTTGCAAAGAAAAAAAAATCATTTCAAATAACATTTATTACTTTTACGATATGTTAGTTTAATACAAAAAAAAAATAAAAAATATCAAAAGCATAATATTTGAAGTGGTCTCCATTGGCTGAAATACAGTCCTTCAAACGTTGAGGCCAGTTATCAATAGAAGCACGAACTCAATGGGGAAATTTTTCACTGCCAATCGTATGGATTGTTTTAGGGACTCCGAATTATCATAGCGTTTAGAGCAAGCTGTACTCTCTAAAAATTACTATAAATCGTAATCCAGCGGATTAAGAACTGGACTAGACGGTGGCCAGTCTTCAGCTCTGATGAAGTCTGAGACGTTCGCTTCCAACCAAGACTACTTGCGACAACTTAGTTGTCAAAATGTTGCTCAATTGTAAAAATTTTCTCATCCGTAAACAAAATTTTTCCGTAACCTCCCTTTGCGCACCGCTTCAGTAGTTTCGATTTTACCACCCTATTCGTCTTTAATTTATCAGTTAAGAATAGAATATTTTTTTTTATTCTAATCGGATGGTGAATAAAACAAAGAGAAAATAATAATAAAAAATATCGAAATAAACATAACAATCAAAAATTACTCAACCTCTTAAGATGAAATTTGGATGGGAGGATATATTTTTAACTATTTTTTACTTTCGAGGCGTAATCTTCGAAATCGATACTAATCCATTGAGTTATTAACATATAACTCAATGTACTAATCAAGCTATAAATTGCTTTCACTAATAGGAGTAACATAGATTATTCTTATATTTTATATTATTATTTATTAAGCAACTATGGTTTTGTATACGGACAATAATAGTATATTAACATATAATTTTGTTTACAGGTGGTGTGTGGTCCCTTCGCAACCTGTCTATCTCAGTGCCGAGGGCGGTGCTCTCCGGAGAAGGGCAGTCCGCGGTCCTGAAGTGCACCTACGACTTGGAAGGGGCGGCCCTGTACTCCATCAGATGGTACCGAGCTCAGGTCGAGTTCTACAGATTTGTGCCGAGGGAGTTACCGCCTTCTCTGGTCTTCCCTTTACCAGGAGCCTCTGTAGATGTAAGGTTACAAAAATACATTTTGTCATTTTTTTAAAGAAGACAGTACCATGCAATTATTTTCTTATTTTCCTTGTAGTATAAGGGAGCAGATGAGCTCTTCAGCTGATGACTAACGACGCCCATAGAAATGGGAAAAATTGTTGTGCAAATGTATCTCGCATTTCTCCTTTCCTTCCTTCTAATTAACAACTAAAACTTATATTATTTATTCTTGGCGAATGTTGCACTTAAAGAAGTTTTTACTTCTAAATTAAAGTTCATTAATTAATCGGAGCACCCTTTACTAACGTTGATACTTGTGTGCGAGGATATTATTAAACAACCATCCACATTTTATAAAAGATTGCGCTACACGTCAGAAGTTTTTATTTGAAAATACATCTCATTAATTCTTCCCCTCCAGCTGGCTGAGTCAGATCACCAGCAGGTGCGCATCGTGAACCTGAACAGGAGACTGAGCGGCGAGTACCAGTGCGAGGTGACGGCCGACGCGCCGCTGTTCCACACGGACATACGAGCGGCGCCACTCACCGTTGTTGGTGAGTTCTTATATATTGGATGCATCAATAAAACAAAAACAGACTCTTGAGCATTTATGAGCAAAGTTAAAGTGAATACATATACAGAAAAGTAATCGTATTTGATGTACACTACCTAGATGTGAAATGTTAATAGATAAAAGATTTCTCTAGATCCACCATTCCGTGCACCGCGTCTGGCGGTCTCTTACCTGACCTACTCCCGGGGAGACATGCTGCGAGCGAACTGCTCCGTCGACGAGGCTTATCCGGCTCCTAATATCACGTGGATATTGGACGATCATAAGGTAAATACAAATATTTTCATAAAGAAACCTTGAGTCAGGTTATGGATATATCCGTCTAGACGGACCTCCACCTTATCGTGGTGAGGGGGCTTTGTAACCGTGGCGAAACCACCACGGTGAAGCCAAGAGTAATCCCAGGAGGGGACGCTCCGTGTGGGCTTGCCCAGGGGCCCACTCTGAATGCATCCGTGGAGGAGGAAGGATTGATCTAAGTGTCAAGTCCGACATAGGTCTAGGGGCCACCTCCTAGGCATCATACGTAAATATGTTCCCCTGCGTCAACAAAGAAAAAGGTGGCGCTGCTGTCGGTATGTCAACTATTAAACGGCTTGACCGATTGTGTTGAAATTTTATATGTTAAATTTGTGTTTTCACAGAGGCGAATGTATTATCTTTCTGTACAAAAATCAATGTTTGTCTGTATTTCCTTGTTAGAATCATAATCTATGCATTTGAAAACGTGATGATCTCTAGTGAAGTTGTTCAGTATGCGTCCGCGAAGGTTTCCAAATTGGTACAAGCAATTTTTGGCAGATGGCGCCACTCTCATTCCAGTGAATTTTATATATTGCTGTGATAGTACATGCTGATTCATCTGTTGGTGGCGTCATATGCAGCAAGACGCGTCAGATAAAAAATCGGCCAAGTGCGAATCGGTCTCGCGCACGAAGAGTTCCGTACTATCAGAGCCCATTTAGATAGTCCCGAGCCGAGCGTTTAGACGCTCGGATTATATTTTAATTTTGTGTTTTCTATGTATTTATTTTTATGCTTAATATTCAAGTTTCTACCTCTTTTTTAAGATCGATCGATCGTAAAAATTGCATAAAGATACCTTTGTCCTATGATAATTTGTGAAAATTTTAGCTTTCTAGCTATCATGGCTTACGAGATAAAGCCTTGTGAAAGGCAGACAAACAGACGGATAGCGGAGTCAAGTATAAGGTTCTGTTTTTGCCTTTTAGGTACTAAACCCTTAAAACATGGGCCCTAATCAGGAATTTAAAAGGACAAAGAACAACAAATACAGTCAATAAGTTCTCATTTTCAGGTTACGCCGGCGTTCTCGAGGGACATAAATAGATTCCTCTCGCAAGTCGGCTCTCGTAAAAATTGGCGCGATACTACACCCTCGGGGTACTGCTAGTTTCATGTGGAACAGAATTTTAGAAACGCTTTACAAATGTGTAATTTTTACAATAAATCCGTGTAAATAATATACTAAGTTTACATAACTACACGGCTTAGTATATTTTTTTAACCGACCTTGGCCCACCACTCGTTCTCACTACTGCTACTCCTGTGTTGGCAGGTTCGACAGCGGCAACCACACTTGACCCTTTGATATGATCGTAGGGAGCCCAAGGGAAAAGATAAATCTGTCTTGGGATCCGAAACGAAATTAATCAGAAGAAAGTAGGAGGAGTAAGAAATAATTCCAATTTCCATTGCTTTGTATATGTATAAGCTTATAAACTTGAATTTGAAAACGTCTTAAGCAGCGTTAGGTAGAAAATTCCGTCAGTCTCGAGTCAAAGAACGTATTACGCATGTTATCATAGCATAAAAAAGGGGCACTGATGTCAGCTACATTGTACTACGTAGGTTTTTTTTTCGAGCCTGAACGCAATTTTTATCATCCGCTTAAACAGCTCTCCCTTAAGTCCATTTGTCGACTCATGAAGTGTACTCGTTAGCGAAAGTTTGCCATTTCTCCCCGAGATGAGCGTTATTTGTTAGATTTATTAGTTAGTTTCGATTCGATGGATCGTGGTATTAGTTTGCTTTCGTTTCTTATAAGTAGATTATTCGCATACACTTTCAATAGCTGTAAACGTGAATTGGAACTAAGAAGAACACGCTTGATATAAAAATGAGATATTAAAATTACATATACACTAGGTAATAAAAAACATATAACAATAAAGTTATAATTTAAGTTAAAATGTCAATTTCGGTTTATTAAAATACGTCTTGAAATTAAAATACAGGAGTAATATTATCTAGAAAAGTGACTTATTAAATGATCTTTTCCTTAATTTAATAAATCATTATTTAAAAAAATATTTTTACTAACAACTCGTTATTAAATCTGTGAAAAAAAATTCTCAGCATTTACAAAATAACAAAACCATAAGATACCTATATAGGATGCTGCTTTATTGGTAATATTAAGTTTAGTATTCCAATGCAGTAGTGTTAGATACTAGATGCTATTATTATAGGAGCAGCGTTCCGCGTTCATTGAAAGAGGACATAATTATATTTCACATATTAATATTAAGATGATGATAGATAACCTCGACGCAATTAATAGGTATTATGTTATTTCTAATGCCTTTTTTAAATATTTTCTCGTATTAAAACCCATGAAGTAACTACAAAATATGTAACAAATGCGAAAGTCTCAAACAAGTATTAGATAGGTGTAACTTTTGCAGATTGCTGAAACGGTCTCATGGTGGACGTTTGACATGGACTTCAAAGAGCGCGGGTCCTTCAGTCAGCTGGAACTGAGTATCCTCGAGAACGAACACTACAAGGTGGGGCTGACGTACACCAGCGCCAGCCTGAGCCGCGCCTACCCGGACCACTACATCTACAACAGAGACATGGACAGCGAGCCACAGGATGTTGTACGGTGGGTTACAAAGAGATAAGACATTCATTTTTTTAGAAAGAAACAATAAATCGAGTCACTGTAATTCTGACCACAGACAGCGACATTGCGTTTGATACCTTGCCGGCCTTTGAAATACTAATAAGCTCTTTTTAAGGTAACTAATTCGCATTGGTCAGGAGATGCAGCGAGAGGTAGCTGATTCCACAAAGAAGTAGCGTGTGGCAGGAAATTTTGTATAAAGCGCATGTTAGTGGCCTCTAGAATATTGAGGTAGTGAAAGGTAGAATTTAACGACTAAACTCCTTTAACGAGCGTGCTTGAATTTATGGATCAACCCGTTTTCAGATTAGAAACAAATTAATAACGCAAGTAAATATCTTATGTAATGTGTGTCAATAGATTTCAAAAGATTCCAACTGCTTGTGTGTCCCCTAATACTACAAAAAAGTAAAAATTAAGTATTTAATTTAATAAATAAATATTACTATTTTTTCCCACTCTTCAAACAGCAAAGATTGTGGTTTGGTTAGTCACTGACGTAAATATATTACTATTACGCTATTTTAATATCAAAATATATTCCAATATCTACGCTTGCAATGTTTTTACTCCAAGGCCATATTAAAATTAAAATGTAAATTTCCGTAAAACCTTAGTTTTAATTAAGCTATGTTTCTAGAATAAATCCACAAAACAGTATTCATACAGTTTTCATTAATTATGTCTAAAGTGTTAAAATATGTAATAAATATTTTAATAAAAATGAAATAAAATATACGCCCTACTGTTTTATTATTATATCAAAGACAGTGATCGTCCGTAGAAAGAATTTATTTTGTATTGATGATACACTCATCAATAGGGACATATTAATACAAGTGAAAGGATAGGATTGGTTAACAAATAATTTCGTAACTGCTGTTGATCCTAGAATACTATACATAATATAATATATGTAATAGTGTAAAATGTAAATGAAAGGTTATCCAAATTCGATAACCAAATTACTGATTCTCTTTTACTATCACGAAGTAATATTGGTTGTATTGCCAGCGTGTTTCGTTACTTCGCTAGATTATCTACCTATTACTAAGTCTTACCAGGATTGGTGGACCACCTTATTACGGGGATGGTGTGTTGGAGCGCAATGCATCTAAATATACCTACGGATGTTATTGGATGTCGGTAGTCACCATGTCGTAGATATTGCGCGTTTGTTCTCCTGTGCTGTTTAAAAATGTTGTATTGAAGCCGAATTGAGTCTGTATGAATCAAGGCAAAGCGAAGGCATAGGTATCAATCATCTCTCATTTCCGATGGTCCATTGAAGAGAAAAAAAAGGCAACACGACAACATATCAAAATTTTGAAATATATTTTCATATTTGTAGTCATCAAAAGACCGCGATTACAGGTTCGCCCCGTAAATTATAATAAAAACTTAGATTTCGTATTAGAAGTTTATTTGTAAATAATATTTGTAGATACACGATGGTGTCTCCTCAAGGCGGTCAGTTCGTCCTCGGGTGTGTGGCGACTATCTACGACATCTACGCGAGGAAGAGTGAACAGATCTACATCAGGGAGGACGCCCCACATCCTGCCTCAGTTACAGGAGAAGACTCTTCGGGTAATCATAGTTTATTCCTTGTATTTTAGCCAATCTTTACTTTGTCTACTGGTCAATGTGTCTACACTAATAAGCTTACTAGTACTAATATTAGTAACCCCGAAACTTGCAAACCGTAATAATCTGTCATTATCATAAATTTTTCATTTCTAACCCCCAAGTAAGAGGTAGTGCCACATTGCAATCTTGCATGCAGCCGAACCGGGCCGGCACGACCGGGGTTAAATGACTTTCGCTTACACTAGACCGGCGTAAAGTGACAATTACTGTGTTGTCGCGTTTCATGCGGTGTGTAAGTAGCCGATAGCCCATGGGGGTGGGAGGAAATAGGACTGCAGCGCATCTGTATAGCCTCAATGCGGATGTCTATGGGCTTTGATAGTTATCAAAATGGCTCCGACATCTCTTTTGCTCCCCTATACCATGAAAAAATACCATATAATGTCTTGGCAGTTAAGTTTTGGTTTTAATAACATTTGTTAAACTTTCTCATTATACGCATTTCTATATATAATATCTATACTATTATTATAAAGAGGAAATATTTGTTGTTATTGTTGTAGTTGTTTGTGTTTTTGTATATAATGAATAGGCTCCGAAAGTACTGAACCAATTTCAAAACTTACCTCTTAACCTTTGAATGCTACATTATCACAGAATAACAAAGGCTTTTTTACCACGAGAAAATGCTTCATTCCAATGGGAAAACGGGTAAACTTCTAAACGGCTGAACCGATTAGGTTAAAATTTTATATGGGTACTTTCATGGTTTCCTGGATGCTTAAAAATACAATTGGACCCGGTAGGTGGCGCTGCTTTCGGTATGTCAACTACTAAAAGTCTTGACCGATTGGTTTGAAATTTTGCATGTGTATTTCCATAAATGCGCCCACGAAGGTTTCTAAGTTGGTACGTCCAATTTTCGACAGATGGCGCCACTGTCATTTCAATTAATTTTATATTTTGCTATGATAGTTTACGCTGACGTATTTGTTGGTGGCGTAGCAACGCGCGCACGGTACAGCTAGTTAACATAATAAATACCTATAAAAGTTATCTATATTGCAGGTACTACTACCGTCTTTGATATTCTGCTCACCCTTGTCAGCTCCAGTACGTGTCTGCTGCTCTATTCGTTATGATCTCCATTACAACCGCTACAAATATAAGGAACCTGAATGTTGTGATAGTTTATAAATGATTGTATATATTTGAAATATAAAATGTAAGCTTAAATTTAAGGTGTATCTTAAAGATGGGTAAAGTAATTTGTTTGTTTTGTATAAATGATGTTGATTTTGTATATTTTTAATAAAATATACATGGATAGTATTTGTATTGTTATTTGTCATAATAATAATATATATATATATGAAAAAATTTATAATATTCATCGTTATACACAAAAATAAAAAAAAAATCGGACAGG
>LUGF01011652.1:221068-233136 GCA_001625245.1 Calycopis cecrops
GTGTAAGTAACCGGTGGCCCATGGAGGTGGGAGGAGAAAGGAGGGCAGCGCATCTGTATAGCCACTATGCTGATGTCTATGGGTGTCGGTGGTCGCAAAAATGGCTCCGATTTCTCGTTTGCCCCCCTATACTATAAAAAAAAAAGAAAAACGTGTGTGGTGTTGCAGAGCATATGGCCAAGCATACACTAGAGATGTGCCCTCGATGGGCCGTCCGTGTCACAATTTGATAGCGGATAGCGGGGCTGGAAAGAATGGATCCCTTGCTCTCAAGCGTGAATGGGCCCAGTCTTGAGAGATATAGGAGATGGTGATATCCCAGAAGATAGCTGTGGGGCGGGCAAGAGAGATGGATGATGGCCCGCCTCGCTGACGACGGATAGGAGCGCGAAAAACACTAAGCCCGACTATACCGCCTTCCTATATAAGGCTGGGAATAGGGATGGGAACCTGACCTTATTACACGGTCCCAACATCATAGGGAGCTGTTGTAGGTAATCGGATCAGCTCTCCTTTTTTAGCAGTCCGGACCCTTATAAAGTATTGGCAAGGAAAGAAAAACATAAAGGACTTTAGTAAGAGGCAATGCTACACTGCATGCTTGCATGCAGCCGAATTGGGTCGATACGACCGGGGAGGTACCTCTCGCTTACACAAGACTGGGGTAAAGTGACAGCTGTGATATCGCGTTTCGTGCGGTGTGTAAGGAGATGGTGGAGGTGGGAGGAGAAAGGAGGCAGCGCATGTGTATAGCCTCTATGCGGATGTCTATGGGCGTCGGAGTCGTGAAAATGGCTCCGACTGCTCGTTTGCCCTTCTATTCCATAAAAAAATATGTTTTAATTTATATATTATATTACATAAAACCATTTAATAAGTAATTAGCAGCGCCCCGCTGTTTTATCTGCGTCACCCACTGACTCGGCTCCTATTAGTTGTAGCGTGACGGTATAAAGTGTAATTATATCGCTTTACGTTAAAAAATAGGTACAAATAATAAAAAAGTCTAATTTCATAAAATTTGAATTTAGTATTTATAGCTTTATTAGTTATAATAATTATGTACTTAATCATTCATTTAAGATAAATACTATAATTATGTTATATATAAAGTTAGATGAATAGCTTGGAAATACTATTAGGTCACATTCTTGGATGGTAAGTACCATCTTATGTTTTTAATTTCCAGAGGTAGGTTTAAGAGCGATTAGAAATGTTTTCCCTACTAGATTTTTTATAGTACCTATAAGGGACCAAATGAGCAATCTCAGACCTTTGGCAACAACCGTTGTCTATAAACAAAATATGCATAAAGGTTTTCGTACATACCTCAATGGTCCAGAAACTTCGAAATAGTTGTCATGTTATGGCTATCAAAGTGATTTGTAGAACTGAGCGACTTTACCGCAGTAAAAAGTGTTTTTCATGTTGACCAGGCTTAGTATCTGTATCTATACACCAGAAAAGTTTCATTCGAATCCGTCTAGTAATTTCGGACAACCAGACACACAAAAAATACAAGAATATTGAAAAGTGTAGAACACTTTATACTGTACATACTATTTTAAGATCGCCCCCAATTAGTTTTTCGTTAATATATCCAGTGGACATGGATTTTACTGTTTTATTAAATGTATATTGTATACCTATAGGTACGTACACATTGAGAATTACAAATTAAGGTTTTATTGGACACCCTTGGATCACTTACTCATAATGGGTATCAGAGTTCGAAAAATAAATAATAAAAGGGATATATAATTACACTTTATTAAAAATCTACTGCTGCAGCTGGTTCGGAATTCAAGCACTGATTGAGAAAATAACCAGCAAAGAAAAACTCAATCTTACAAATAAAAAATATAAAACTTACAGTAAGTGGTCGCTAATAATTTTTAAGTCTTTTCTTAAGGCCTATTTTAATACATTATAGAGAAGTTAGCCTTATACAACGAGTTTGTAAAAGTAAAATGAAAAAAAAAATATGCTATTCAATCTTTTTATATTTACTCTTGTGTTCCAGCACACGAGAATATATTACTTGGGTATTGTAAAGGGTTACAGTTGAAAATATTAAGGCAGTAATAAAGCGTTTTGTTGAGAAAATAAATGTCAGTCAGAGGCAGTGCCATGGCGCTGCATGCATGCATGAAGCTAAATTGGACCGACACGACCGATTCCAGATGAAGACAAATCCATAAAAAACATTGAATACAACATTATACCTATTCTATAAAAGACGTTTTTTTTTTAATTTTACTTGGTTTTTAAGCATTCGGCGTTCAATGGAGTTTGGAGTGGATTATGCAGACCGCATAATAAATATGCATGTCCAAGGCCGTCGATAGTCATAAAAAAACTGCGACTGATTGTTAAATCTTTATAAATCTATTTTAAAGAGGGCAGCGCCTCTATATAGCCTCTATGCTGATATCTATGGGCGTCGGTAGTCATGAAAATGGCTCCGACTGCTCATTTGCCCCACTATACAATAAAAAAGAGCCTTAGCCGATAAATCAAATATTACATTATCTTCTACAGCAAATGTGATTGATACGTGTGTTATATAAACACTCGAGTCCCCATTGTGTCCCTGAAGGACCGTGAAGCGTTCCTGAGTGTTGATTGGTATTTCTAACCATACGAATAATTTGAATTATTAAAAACTTTTTTGTTTTGTGCAAGAGGTAGTGTCACTCTGCATGCATGCATGTAGCCGAATTAGGCCGAACTGACCGGGGAGGTACCTCTCGCTTATACGAAACCGGTGTAAAGTGACTGTGCTGACGCGTTTCGTGCGGAGTGTAAAAAGCCGGTGGCCCTTGGAGGTAGACGGAGGAAAAGGGGCAACACATTTATACAACCTCTATGCGGATGTCTATGGGCGTTAGTAGTCATGAAAGTGACTCCGATTTCTCTTTTGTCCCCTTATACTAAAAAAAACTTCATTGGTTACATAATTATGAGTGTCTTACAATTATTGTAATTATATTTTGTCACATTCCATTGTGTTTATATCTATTAGGTACTCTATCTTTATTTTGTTTGTGAAGTTTGTCGACATAGTAGTTGTAAACGTTATTTAAATTGTTTATTACCATGACATGTCATAATATTAATAACTAACTTAAAGCAAAGATATTAATGTACAAGGGAAATGTTTGTTTGTTTCACTTTTTATTCCCTTACAAAAGAAATACAGTTATTAATTTTCATTGTAATTAGAATTTTGATAATATTTTATTTCGGTATTATTTAGATATAATAGCAAAAAAATATACACAAACTGAATGGTATTCCATTTATTCAAAAATACGACATGAAGTGTCGCTTAATCTCGTTTGTTGTTTTTAAGTCACAGTGCTATTAAAACCAAGTGCGTTAGTGCTGCGTTTTTTCTTTCACCATCACCGACAATTAGAATATTTATATTATTATTATTCTAAACAAGCTTCTTTTGTAAGATTACTCCAAATATATTTAGATGTATCGATATGACCGAAAGATTTTATGATATCGGCAGTTTTGCGAATAACTTCATCTTTTTTTTCACGGTTTCGTATTAATATCCAGGAGAAATCTGCAAAAAATAAAAACATGATATCTATAGGTATAAAAAAGAAAGTGGTGTTGGTTACACTATTTATAATCCAAAGAACGGATGTACCAATTTGGACGAAAATTGGTAGAGAGGTAGCTCAGAATCAGGAGACGGACATAAGATACTTTTTATCCCCATTCTCATGGAAAAACGGGTAAGCTTCTAAACGGCTGAACCGATTGGGTTTAAATTTTATAAAGGTCATAAAATCTATTATTTCGTAATATCTCCTAGCACACAAGCATTCCTTAACTCTTTTTTAAATTTGTTGATTGAGAGTTTTTGAACGCTTTCTGGGATCTTATTGTAGAGGCGTATACATTGACCCCTAAAGGTATTTCTATTGTTTTACAGATACGAATATATTATTTCTATCACGTCTACATAGTATAAAATAGTGCCGTTTGTGTCTGTATGCTTATATCTTTTAAATTACGCAACAGATTTTGATGAGGTTTTTTTATACATAATATAGTAGATTCAAGAGGAAGGTTTAAATGAATTATTTATACAAATTGGAGTCATTACTCCATTTTTGAAGTCCGAAATCCACGCGTACCAAGCTGTGGGTGGAAGTTATGTAGTTTACATTATAATATATTACAATACAGTAGTCATCAAAATTCTTCAACCGCTTGGCTGCCCCTTAATAATTTATTTTTTAAGTATAATCTTATTCATCAACCCCTAAGAGTAACTCTCTTAGGGGTTGATGAATAAGATGAAGTTTATAAATTATGTGACTGTGAATAAATGTAAAAAAATCTATTCTCTTTTCATGTGGCGTAATTGTACCTGCGCGTTTTGTAACGCTTGAGAATGCATTTAGGCACGCACACTAGAACGGTAGGTACTGGACTGACTGACAGACCCAAATTCCCTATGTGAGACTCGAGAAGCGGTCCCGCTACCCAGTGAACTCCAGCGATGTTCCTTATTATTTCCCTGTCGAGTGTGCCACGATATTTATTAGTAAAAAAGCATGACTCCACAGCAGGTGCCTTGATATCTCTACTTGGAGAAACGAAAAAAGTACTTACGAGGCTTGCTTCAAAGAAATCTATTTGTCTTTGTTCTGAGCTAATTTGTTCCAATGTGGGCCTGCTATTTTGTTTATTTCTTCTACATATCGTGTTTTGTTTTATTTGAAATAATGAATAGAAAAAAGAAAACAAAAGCTTTCTTTCATATCTTATATAGTAATTGGTAGGAATTTCTCTAAAGAAGAATTTATTTTATTACATAAAATCTTGAATGGGAATCATATACTCAATACACTTCTGCAGTGATGAAAATGTTTAGACAGTGGAGTGTATAAGTTTCTTTAAATATTTCATGCGGTACCCAATAGTTACTCCTTAATCATAATATGTTTAGGTATCCTTAACTATCTCTAATTCTCTTTTTTTATCTCAGCTTTTTTACAGTATGGTATACAGGGCAAACGAGCAATTGGAGCCATTTTCACGACTGCCGACGTCCATTAACATGTGCATAACGACTACATAGATGTGCTGCCCTCCTTTCTCCTTCCACCTCCATGGGCCAGGTTATTGTATTTACTAGATATATTTTGAAATATTCAAATTTCTACAAAATATTCTATGAAAACAGAATTCCACTCTAATTCGGTCCCTCGAGCTTATTGTTATTGTCATTATTTTGGATAAATTAATTTCTAGTATTCAATAATGTTTTGTAGTTAGTTATGAGCTCTTTTCTGATAGTAGCAGGACAAAGGCATATGCGAATATAAGGTGTCATTATTTAGTTCTTCATTCACTTATAATATTATGTTTAGTCCTTAATTAAGCTTCATTTTGTCCACAATTTACCCAGTCTATTCTGAGAGAAATAGCCACAAGAACAACTATAAATATTTTGTATGAAAGTTATGTGATAAGTGTGTTAAGTGGTTCTGACTTACATGGTAAATTCTTTTTTACTTTTATATTATACTTTTGTTCACTTCCATATGCGTTATTTGGTACAGTGTTACAAGCGGTTTTAGCAATTTATAGAAATTATTTAGCAATTTACTTTGCTTTTCTTGTATTTCTCTATACTTCTGATTTTTGGGTTGGTTTTTTATCAGTGTTATGAACGTGTGACTGTGTATGCTGTGCACGTAGGGATTTATAAAATATAAGCATTTCTTACCATGACGCATCTTAGTAGTTTCATCGTAGACACAATTGTAAATGATTGAGTACTCGTTGTAGTCAACGGAAATAATTCTTGAGGGAACAACATAACTGCCCGTCTCTACTAAAATGATAAAATTGTATAAAAATTAGTATTTCAAATATTACCCGTGTACATCAAAATCCACATAACCAGAGCAATAATTAATGCAAATGGGTGCAGCCAGGCTGTGACAAATTCACGGAATACCACAGCAAAGCTTTGAATTTAAGCCTTATGACCTACAGGAACATACGCTCACAAATAGTCTAGGCGATACACCTAGTCAGATAAGTGGCTACGTCTCGTCTCCTATCGTCGTGTGAGCACGAGGACAGTTTTAGGTTTCCGTACCCAAATGGCAAAAAACCGAACCCTTATTGGTTCGTCATGTCTGTCTGTCCGTCCGTGTGTCACAGCCATTTTTTCTGAAACTATTAGACCTTCGTAGTTCAAACGTTGTAGGTTGATTTTGATTTGTTTGATTGATTGATTGTAGGTATTCTGTGAACCACTATTCGAGTTTTTGAATAAAAATAAATAAATAAAAAATAAGGGGGGTGGGGAGGGGCACTCCATACTATACATAACTGAATCTAAATATTTTTTTTGTCCAATCTGTATATGAGGAGTGTCTATAAATAGGTCTTTTAATATGAAATTAAGGTTATTAAACAATTTTTCGTCAAAATCAATTGTTTGTAACATAGACAAAGTGGATAAATGAAGGGGACATTCATTTTTCCACTTTGGAAGCGACTACTCCAATTTTTTAAATATGAGAGTGAGAAATCTAAAAAATATTATGCTGAAGATCATACAATGGAAACAAAAATTGATTTGAGCAAAATATCATTATTAGTTTTTAAGAAATAATACATTTTCAAAAAAACGCAAATACAACATTGTCGTTCATACAGATGATGTGAAAAATTAAGTTATTTTATTTTCTGATAAAAAATGTCGCAGTGACACCTATCAACCTTTCGTTGGTACGGAACCCTCGGTATGCGAGTCCGACTCGCACTTGGCTGGTTTTATTTTCTATTATTGTTCATATACGAAACATATTACTTAACACAATTTCTTTGTGTATGTATAATTTAATACTTTTGAAAAGTACTCAGCACTTTAAAAAGATGAATCATTTGCAATTAATACTTACTCTGCGTATCGGGAGACTCGTGAAATAAAACGCCTCCTTCGAATCTACATGTACCGGTTATATTCACAAGTTTATTGTTCTCGACATTGGTTAGTATAAAAATTTTATTTTGACCAAAATATTCTATTCTCCCACAGTCTGCATTTGTTTCCCAATTATCTGGATATTTGGCAAGCTCGTACCATACTCCTTTGTACTAAAACAAAACGCTTTAATTTTTAAATTTGTTCATGATCTTCTTTTGTGATAACCAATATACAATAATACATACTCCTTTTACGTTACGTTACATTAGGTATTAGGTATAGGGTTATACGTTAGATAGAAAACAACCAGTAGAGACCCTGGCAATAAATAAAAAGGAGCGGCTTAAATATTGTATAATATAGGGGCTGTTCCATATCGTAGCACAACTCGCTAGCTTTGTAAGAGGTAGTGCCACACTGCATGGATGCATGTAGCCGCATTGGGCGAGGCATGTAGCCGCACGAGCACAAGCATGAGTAAACGACGCTGTATAATCTATATGCGGATGTTTATGGGCGTCCGTGATCAAAAAATGTCTGCGATTTCTTGTTTGTCTTTACCATAAAGAAAATTCAGGTTTAGTTTACAGCCACAAAGGTATCAGACTTACAGCTTGATACTAAAAGTTAAAGGAGTTCCACAAAGTAAAACCTTCAACTGTTTAACTTGTACTTGATCCGCCAGAGCTTCAACCATAGTGAGTTTGGAAAACCTATATTATACTATAGGTTTTATTTTGGTTGATACAAATAAAAAATTTAAAACACTGGTAGGTTAGGTTAGTACTTACTCCCCTTCGACGAATCTCCGCCTTGTCGTGGTGAGGGGGCTTAGTATCCGTGGGGGAATTCATGGGGGGGCCCACTCTGAATGCGTCCGTGGAGGAGGGGTCGCGGGATGAGAGGAGTCTCGGAGTGTCGTTGCCGTGCACCCTGTCTCTCGCGACATTGCACGTTGCAGTAGGGAATGTTCAAAGGTAGCCGGACAGTCCCCAGGGAGGATAAGTCTGGCCTTTTCACTGAGGCTAGCAAGTCGCTGTAGGTCACTATTGCTTGTAGATCTGGGGCGGCAGGGACTTAGTCGGTAGGGGCAACCTAGTTGTCGAGCCCGACACTGCACCCTGTTGAGCCACCTGGGCCTACCCACCTGAGCCACCTGGGGGACCTAGATTACCAAAAAAAAGGTTTGTACTTACCAGTTTGTCGAAATTCAAATCGGAGACCGATTCAAATGTAGGACACGGAGCTTTTATGAAAACTGTTGAAGTTGCCAGAGCGATGCTCGATGCAAATAATACGAAAATTGAAATATTCATTCTGGCTCTTCCAAATTACTAAGTACAGCTCGCTAAAACATTGCTGTTTTATACATTTTATACATTTTTTGTTTGTGTTTTAATTTATATAATAATTTATTTTGAATATATTATATGAAATATATTATAATTTATTTGCATAATTTCCGTTTCTACTTAGGTTATATTCATCATCATCATCAACAGCAGACAGAAGACGTTCAGTCATTATAGATTTTGACACGAGAATAATCAGTTCTTAGATTTTTTTGTAGGTCCCTCGGGGGGGTCACTGAGAGTGTAAATTCAAAAGTAGACTGAATCAGGCTCCTATATTCAAAAAATTGTATTTGGAAAAAAGCTACAATCTCAAAATATTTTCTTCATCTCGTTTATTTTCAACTTTACGGCATAAATATAGAGGACTAATTGACTTGTTGAGAACCAAATTCTGAACAATTTTGATATAAGACAGCAATTTGACAGCTGTGCTGTCGTGTTTGTATGGTGTGTAAGTAGCCGGTGTCCCATGGAGGGGGGAGGAGAAAGGATGGATGTCTATTGGCGCCGGTCATGAAAATGTGTCCGACTGCTCGCTTGCTCCTATACCTAAAAAAAATCACGGATGGGGTCGGTTTTTGGGATATAATGACTTAACTAGTCGACTGCTGGGCAAAAGTTTCTCTTTGGGAGTATTATTTTAATAATTAGAAGTGATTAAATATGACAGATGTGATGTAATTATCTTTTTAAGCGTAAACATAATACATGCTCAAAAAAATAATTACATCACTGAGCCTAAGACATAGTAAATACATTATTTTAATCTTAACATTTCTTGTTTAAATCTATATGCCATATAATTATATACTACCAGTTAAATTTGTACAGTACTACAAGGTAAGAGTTTGTTTATTTGTATTATTGTCATGTTCGTCTCCTTGCAGTGTTACGGCAACTTCGGTAAGCGAGCCCGATTTACTCTTATCCGGTTTTATACCTTAAGTTTATATAAATTTAAGGTTTATACAATCTTATTTATAATATCTAGACATCTAGCAATAAAACCTAATAGGATAACATAGGAGAACCCTTTTATATTTCTCCAATTACTAGTGCTAATCGCAGCTCAAATCTATCGTAATATCGTTCATTTTGCCTGTCAAAAATTGTCATTTAAATATTTAATGGTGATAAGAGTAAAAAATAACTGGAGAAATAAATAAAGATACAAACCATCTATCCAAAAACGGCAAATTATTGGAGGAATCATTTTTAAAGGCACAATTTCTTATTAATATTATAAATGTGAAAGTTTGTATGTTTGTTTGTTTCTTCTTCACGCAAAAACCTGATGAACCGATTTTCATGAAATTTTGCACACACATAGAGAATATTTTGAATTAACACAGGATAGTTTTTATCTCTAAAAAAGGTGTGGGATGCTTTGAGATGATGACTTTAATGTATTTGTCACTCCTTCACGTTAAAACTACTTATCAGATCTTCATGAAATTTGGTTAAAAGGGAACCTTTATCATCATATAGGATAGTTTTAATCCCGAAAAATGTTCCTGTGGGATGCCATGGGATGATGACTTTAATGAATTTGCTACTTTTTCACGCTAAAACTCCTTATTAGATTTTCATGAAATTTGACATATTATGTATAATTAGAAGGGAACCTGTATTAACATATGAGATATTTTTATCCCGAAAAAATGTTCCTGTGGGATGCTATGGGATGTTGACTTTAATGTATTTGTTACCCATTCACGTTAAAACTACTTATCAGATTTTCATGAAATTTGGCATATGGTTAGAAGGGAACCTGTATCAACATAATATAGAATAGTTTTTATCCCGAAAAAATGTTCCCGTGGGAAGCTATGGGATGATGATTTTAATGAATTGGTTACTCCTTCACGCTAAATCTACTTATCAGATGTTAATGAAATTTGACATATTATTATGGTTAGAAGGGAACCTGTATTAACATACCTATAGAATAGTTTTTATCCCGAAAAAATTTACCTGTGGGATGCCAAGGGGTAATTTTGTGTCTTTTAAATTCGGCTGCGACCCAATGTGGCACACGTAAAGACAGAGCACAAAAAGTGTATCTTGGGATACCTCTTAACCCGATAAAATGTTCTTCGGGGATGCCATTTATGTCACTTCTGACCCCGATATGGTCCCATGTGATGAATTTATATTTTTTTTACGGGCAAAGTTGTTGTTAGTTGTTTTTGTTACTATGTTACAAGGTCTATGTTACAAAGTCAATGTCACACTAAGCTCAGAAATATGATGAGTAAAGGAACTGAATAGTTTTCATGGGACCAAAATGAAAAGAAGAATTCTCCTGTACATTAGTACAAGGGAGAGTTAAAGTTTTTCTAATAAAATAATGACATAGTAATCATCTCCCGGGACTACTACTTAGGATCATGTATTCATCTAGGTTTTCCTTTATTCGTGTGCCAAATTCATGTAAATAATATTAGCAGTCGTAAAAGCAATATGGTCGCCTTGCACAAACAAAAGATACTTATGTCTACTAGCTGGCCTGGTGAAATGGTGGTGGCTAACTGTCAATAGATAGCGCTGACAGTTTCTTACAACTCGCAAGCAAAATTTTTAGCTGTAAGATATAAAAAATCTGAATTTTATACGCAGCACGGCATAATTACAGATTTATTACACTTTATATAAACGTAAAAGTTTCTTTGTTTGGATGTTTGTCCGTCAATCACGCCAAAACTACTGAACGGGTTTTGATAAAATTTGTTATATAGATAGAGTATTAGCTGACTTAGACTATAGGATACTTTTTATCCTCTGGGATTATGAATATTTTTTCACGTTACGAGTATTCTTTTAAAAAATTATCTACAATCAATATCGAAGCCAAAAATATAGTTTTTAGAATTTTTGTCTGTACGTATGTCCGGGCCAAACTAAAAAAGTAGGTACTGCATGGATTTACTTCATATTTGGCATAAATATTACTAACAGGTCGGGTCAACATATAGGTTGCACACTATCACGCTACCATCTACGGGGGAGGAGCTGTGAATCTTTCATTGGAAAGAATTGAGAACTTCCATTTTTAAAATCCAAAATCCTCACAGGTGAAGCTGTGGGCGGAAGTCAGTTCTGTTATATTTTTGGATTAGGCGTACACACACATATAAAGATTTTCAAACTGACCACTCAAAGAACAATGGCGAGCTCCCATACAAATTTTATCGGGGTATTTTTTTTAGCGACTTCTCGTAGAAAAAATATTAAAATAGAGTTTTTATTCCTGATTAAAGTTTTCTTAGCAACTGATATTCTATAAGGCAAGGTCTTTAAGATATTTCTGTTTGAAATTTGATCTCTATAGGTACGTGTATAACGGATAGCTGACATATATTTAATACTATTCTTTCACAGAGAAGGAATTATAAAATATACCCCATATTTTATAATTCCTAAAACTGGAAGTAATAACTGTCGTAGAATACTGAAAAAGTAACAAAATTGAACGCAATCGCACATACTGTATACATAGAAGTAAGCCTATGTATTTCAAAATTATCAACTGCCAAATAAGTTGTTTATATACTATAGTAAATTATAAGCATCGTGTACTATAGTAAATGGAGGATGTTACTAGGTATGCCAAATCGCTTGAAATTTTGTCCCAGTTAGGCCCGTAAGTAAATAAATGTACTACTTTTTATTTCATTCAAAAATTCATAGTAGTTTTGATTTTACAGGCATTCAAACTTTCGAAAAATGTTGACTTT
>LUGF01011652.1:268315-293962 GCA_001625245.1 Calycopis cecrops
AATGTACATGTTCGCATGCAGCCGAATTGGGCCGGCACGACCGGGGAGTCAGCTGTGCTGTCGCGTTTTGTGTAAGTATTCGGTGGCCCTTGGAAGTGGGAGGACAATTAATAAAATGAGGTTTGCAAGTATCCCTTCTACCTATCTTACATATTGACCTAATCCTTTTTTTTTTGCGCTCTAAATGCTACTAAAACGTCTGTAGAGCTACCCAAAACATAATTCCATATATAATATGGGGTGAGACATACCCGTGATACGCTGTTAGGAGTGTAGACATATTTGTGACGTTCCTAAGCTTATTGAGTGCAAACGCACTTTGATTTAATTTCCTGGTGATATATTTTATATGTTCTTTCCATGTCAATTTACTATCCAAAGTTAATCCTAGAAATTTAATTACTTTAGTATCATTTACTTGATATCCGTTGTATTTTATATTGTAATTCTCAGAAGTCGTAGTTTGTTTGAAATTCATTATTTTGGTTTTATCATAATTTAGTTCAATATTATTAGTATTAAGCCATCTAATTATATTATCAAATGTTATATTTATGTCATCCTCTATATTAGACGTATCTTCATTTATAAATAAAACTGTGATGTCATCCGCGTATAACGTCATAAGTCGATTTGTAACTTTCATTATATCATTTATGTAAATGAGAAACAGTAAAGGGCCCAGTACACTTCCCTGTGGGGACTATATTTTCTTTCGAATTTTGTTAGGGGACATATCTGTACAATTTGTGTAGCTTGTTTTCTATTACATATATACGATTTTAATAATTTTTTTTTTTTTATGATATAGGGGGGCAAACGAGCAGTCGGAGCCATTTTCGTTACTACCGACGCCCATAGACATCCGCATAGACTATAGAGGCTATACAGATGCGCTGCCCTCCTTTCTCCTCCCACCTCCACGGGCCACCGACTACTTACACACCGCACGAAACGCGACAGCACAGCTGTCACTTCACGCCGGTCTCGTGTAAGCGAGAGGTACCTCCCCGGTCGTGCTGGCCCAATTCGGCTGCATGCAAGCATGCAGTGTGGCACTACCTCTTAATTCATATGTATTTCCTCTTATTCCATATGAATACAGTTTTGGAAGAAGAATTTTATGTTCTACGCTATCAAATGCTTTTGACATATCCATATATAAGGCCACTACAGATTTTCTTTTATCTATACCAGTATACACCTTAGAAAGAAAATTATCTATGGCATCATATTTATCATATTTATTTTATTTTTCCTGAACCCAAATTGTTCTGTTACTAGTAAATTGTTTATTTCAAGATACCCATATAATGATTTATGTATGACTTTTTCATATATTTTTGAAAATATTGGTGTTAGGGTTACTGGCCTGTAGCACTTCATATTGTTTCGATTTTCTTTTTTAAGAATTGGAATAATCAATGATACTTTCAATGTTTCCGGGAAAATGCCAGTTTCTATACTTAAATTGATCAGGTAGGTGAGAACTGGAGCAATAATATAAACGACATCTTTTATTATTTTCGTATTTAAACCATCAATTCCTACACTATTCGTATCATTAAGGTCTTCACAAATTTTTACTACTTCTTTAGTATCGGTATATGACATAAAGCAGGTTTTAAGACAATTGCTTGTATTGTATTTTTTTGTTTTTCCAAGATCTATGTTGGGACGGATCAAGTTAGCATAATATTCATTAAAGCATTCAGCAATATCTTTCGGATTGCTCAGATTTGTCCCTTTATTTGTGATTTTTGTAATATATTGATTTGGAAATTTTGATTTACTCTCATTTATAACCTTCCACATTGCTTTCGATTTATTTTTCATATTTTGAATATAGTAATTATACCGTGCCCGTTGAGTATTTTTTTATGACTAACCTATACCTTTTGTAGTAAGATTGGAATCGGTTTTTATTTACTTCATTAGGGTTCTTCCTGTATAACCAAAGTAGTTCCCTTTTTTTTCTGCTACATAATTATCTTAATACCTTTGTGATCCATTTCGGTCGAGATTTCGTTGTTATTTTAATTTTAATGATAGGGAAACATAAATCATAAAATAATTTAAACGTGTTGTGAAAAATGTTAAATGCTTTATTAGGATTTAATTCTTCATAGACATCTGCAAATTTGAGGGCCTTAAGGCATTCGCTGAATTTTTTCTTATTTTCAGTGCTTTAATCGCGTATTTCTTTAAACCACTGTTTAAGCAGATATGTTTCTTTGCAAGGACAAATTAAGAGTTGGGATGTATGGTCTGAAAGCGCGTAATCTAATATTTTACTTTTACATCGAGGTATATTATAAAAAAAGTTATATATGCACGTATTGCTGCTTAATCTAGTAGGTTGTTCTATTCCTATTCTTAAATTGTAGTAAATTAAGAGATCTTTAAGTTCCCTGCTCTGCTTATTTTCTTTCAATATATCGACATTAAAATCTACACATAAAATTATTTGTTTATTAAAGCTTAGCTTCGACAGTATTAAATCAAATCGTTCAATGAATGACTCCCAAGATTCTATACAAATTTTTGGTGATCTATATATGCATTAAATGCATATTTTGTGTTCAATTAATTGTATGGCAGAACATTCCAATATATTAGGTATAGACAAGTCGCTAATCCTGTTAAGAGGTTGTGCCTTCATGGTGTTTTTAACAAGAATTCAAGATCCTCCACATCGTTTATTTCTCAAGAAACTAGAAACTAAGTAAAAATTTGGTATGTTTAGAGTACTCAAATCTATATCGATCATATTATGTTCCGTTATACATAGTACATTAAGGGGTGCACCATTGTTACCTAAGTCATCTATACATACGGTTAGCATGTCTGTTTTATTTATAAGACCATTAATATTCTGATGTAATACGTATAGGTAATTATTATAGAAAAAAAATTCGTTTTGACCCAAAATTCCTATCGATCAAGGTTTCATTTTCATTAGGATTAACATTAATATTATTTGTTATGTGAATATCATTTGAGATGCTTGAATATGTCTGAGTACATTTATCAAATTTTATCACGTTTCTAGTATGACAATGCTGGCATTGATTCAAATATGAATTTATTTTATATTTATAATCTATTCGTAGTATTTCTCTTAGCAATGATCTCGCTATATAACTTGTAAAATTCCTATTCCTTGGCATATATTGAGCATAACCCATGTCTAAAAAGTTTACATATTTATATTCTTTACACATGTTCAGTATAGTCTGATTTATTATATTTTTATTTAACGTATTATTCCAAGGAATTTCACTTACAGCTCGTTCAGCCGCTGCTTTAAATTGGGTTTGATTGAATGCGGGTTTTTATCATGAATACCCCCCAATATAATAAGTATATCATTTTCGTTTAAAGTTTTTATTTCCTTTTCCAAACTGTTTACAATATTTACCATCGTTGCATTTTGTTTCCAAATACAAATTATTTGGTTTTCAGAGCCCACTAAATTTTGTAATTTTTTCCGAAGCCCTCTCCCTTGTTCATCCGATAGTATGTGTATTCTCTTTTTTATATCTGCTATACATTTATTTCTATATAATATTTTTTGGCTACATTTAGTTTGCGATTGTTTTGTTTCAGCATTTCTTTGTTGTTCTTTACTTATTTCTTTAATTTTCGCACATGATGCACTCAGTGTTTCGGAATCAATATCCCTTCCCATATTTAGATTAAGCGGGGTAAGTTTTGTTTTTAAAGAGTACGTAAGAGTTGAATTAAAAGTTCTTCGACGAAGCGGAGTTGTGGTCAATTTATTACTTATATTTTTAGTCATATTTAATGTTTTTAATAGTTCGATTTGCCTCTTGTACGATTCTAAATTATTTTTTAAAATGCTATTTTCATAGTTAAGTTCTTCTATTTCCTTATCAGCTATTACAAGTTTAGTTTTTAAGTTTTCTATTTCCTCAGTATATAAAGACTCATCTTGTATTTTCGTAGTACTAGTAAGGCTACATGTTGTTACATCCAGTATGGATGAATTTAGTAAGTCGTCTTGGTGTTGAGAAATTGTACACAACAAAACTGACTGTGATAGTGATCTTCGGATATTATGTTTTTTCCTTAGGAGGGTTATGTTCTCCATTCTTATGTTTATACTGACAGTCAATTTAATTTATTTGATATCTTTACCACGATTTTTATATACAATGTTTCTTGGCCAGAAATTGATGATGCTGATGATTGATTTTAAATCATACAATACAAATTCTACTTGTCAGGATTCTTAAGTTAATTTTTGCTGTATCATTATATATTTATCTAGTCAATGAAACATTTACAAAAAGTGTGATTCTTAGTTCTTAGAATTACTGAGGATCGATCTTAGGACGCTCGATACGTAAGCCTGATATTCACCACTGGACCATCGTATCTTGTTCAAAAGCGTTAAATATATGCATCTTAATCTTATTATTTGTTTCTTTCCAACTGATTTTATTTGAATTTGAAATGTTCTTTGTTTGAAATCACTGTCACACAAAACTTTTGCACTGTCAATTTTAGTCTTCAATAACTTATTATTTTGTGATTTATGTTCTGTTTGTAATTATATGCCACTGATTATTGTTGATGATGTAATTATGTACACTTTAAAGATTTTTTAGGTATTTTGTTGTCACTCAACACACAGTTAGTTTTTTCACAATATCTTTAGAATTTATTCTTTATTTAACTGGATAACGATGTCACATAGCAATTGTCTATAATAACACATATTTTTACACTTAGTTTTAAGAACTCGTATATAATATTTTTAAAACTTCTTTAAATACGGAGCCGATGTGCATATGATGACGGCGCCATCACTCGTGTTCTCATTATAACACTGTGTGAGAGCGAGAGAGAGTGAGTGAGTGGTGAGAGAGCCTTATGTCAAAGTCGTTTACTGCTCCTGATTGGCCCTGCGCGCGCTGCAGCTGCGCTCTCATTGGTTAGATTTTAATGTCGTCGAGTTCGCTGTGACGTAGGCATGAATTTAATGTTTCGCAATATTTTATTAATTGATTAATTGCATTAGTGAAGATAAAGTAGTATATGCAACTGCATATAACATGGGTATTAAAACACTCGTGTTGCTATTTTGAAACTCGCGTCCGCTCGTTTCAAAAAATCACACTCGTGTTTTAATACCCTTCATTATATTATGACAGTTGCATAAACTACTATTAATTATAACGTTTACCAAGTACTTTAATTTAATAAATAAAACTTTACACACACTACCATGGATTTGACACATTGATACTTAAGACACACATAATTATTGATGAAGTTTCTATGCTTTTGCAATTATTGGTGAAAATTATACCTACATAAGTGTTGTTTACCTTAGTTACGATGACAAAACATATTATAATATGATATTTAGTTTTTAATTACAAAAATGTTTCTGTATTCTACATCCTTAGGTATCTACCTATCTATCCTATCCTTATATAAGTAAAAAACCTTCTATAAGTACAAAAAACTTAGATCGAGTTTCGATGTTCGCGGGATCAATAGTAAGTAATATTACGAGTAAACGAATTAAAAGAATCAAATTCGAAATAGCAAAAGTTGCAATTAGTTTAAATGATTTGCTAAATGTACTGAAACGCGGTTTCATTAAGGTTGAGTAGGTTTTTTTTTTGGTTGTTTGTCCTGTAGCCTGCAGATCCGGGACGCTTCACTCAAAAGCAGCTGTATGCACTCGCAGGGGTTTAGTCGGTAGGGCCACTCAAACGACAAGCCCGACACTCTATCCGGGAGCCACCCTGGTTCCTGGGTAGCGTACGTAAAGTTTAGCGTTTTGGTATCGCAGGGTAATGCCCCTGCGATACCAAAAAAAAAAAGTTTTTTTGGTTGCATATCACATTTTAGTTATTTAGTTTTTAAATCATTAATAACAAAGGCTTGGTATAAATAAAAAAGGTTATGTAAGCTTTGTACATTATTTATACGAATTTATTATTATAATTACACACTTGTACGGCGCGGCGTTTCTAAATTTCTGCACCGCATGAAACATGTAGTAGCGAGGCAACGTCGAACCCCCAGAGTGTAGCATCGCGCCAATTTGTACGAGACCCGACCCGCTAGAGGAATCTTTTCATGTCCCTCGAGAACAACGGCGTAACTTGAAAAAGAGAACTTATTGGCCTTATTTGCTATTCTTTATCCTTTAAAAATTCCTGGTTATAGTCCATGTTTTTTACTCCACGTGAAAACATTTTGCAGTTGATATTTGGGTGTAACTTTTGTGTCAAAAAGAAAAGATGGAATATTTTGTATTAAAATTTGGGAAACCATAGGCTGGATGTATCGGGCTGGAATAGAAACTCAGCGGATAGCATAGGGGCATCACTGGAGATGCTTTAGGTAGCTTTCTTTGCACCCCTTTTCGTCGCCTGCTCGGGAGAGGTGGGCGTGTCGGCAGCCTCCTCTCCTTCTGGGATATGACAGTCTCGCAGAAGGAAGCCATCACCTCATAAGACTCGTCATTACTGAGCATCGCGATGATGATGCTAGGTTAGTCCCCTCCGATGACCGACATCAGATTGTAACGCGGCACAACTCGAGGGCGCGTTGGGCGGCTACCGCCGTCATCCCTTAATACGTACGGTTACGTAACAAAATGACACTTAAATCTGCTGTATTACAAGTTAATTGAATTAAAAAATGAGTTTATCAAGCATATAGAGTATAGACTCCCTGACATGCCTATTATCCATATACCTATAGGAGAGCACGATAGATACTATTCTTTTCTCTCCAACCCAATAATAGACCAGCATACACGGGACCGCACGCTTGTCTGAAAAGATTTGACAAAGTATATAAGTTATAAATAAAAGGCAAATCTGTCACAATGTCTGTCTATCTATGAATAAACTACCGGCGAACTAGATCATGCAATCGATAAGTCATCGCAACGATAGAGTCATAAAAATAAAACTAATTGTGTTGAAATGGGTTTGTTTAGCAAAGATACTCCTTGTACACATATACACTTTTTGTACATTGAATCACAAATATTTATCTTTTTTCTTTTTCTTTGTACGTAATATTACCTATACAGAGCAATGATATTATAAAAGATATATTAAGATCTTTGATATAGAGATATTAAATTCACGTATTTTCATTCAGTTAGTCTAATGGTGCTGTATACAAATGTAAAGCTGCTTTGAAGTTCTTTTGCACTCAACATACAAGGTAAGACTTAATATATAGAAATAAAATTATGTAATTGTGTTCAACTCCCAAAAGATCTGAAAAAAAAACAGATGACAATTAATTTGATCTCTTAACTTCTGTGTCCTGGTCCCTGAAACTATTAAAATTGGCAACATCTATAATTATATTATAAAGAGAAAATATTTTTTTGTTTATTTGTATCAAAGAAGCGCCGAAATTATTAATGCGATTTTAAAAAATATTGTATTTATAGAAAGATAAAATTACAGGAAGTAACACAGGCATTTTGACGAAATTATTTGTGTGTTGAAGAGGGTTTGATTTGTGAATCTAAATTCTATTTCTAGAATTTAGATTCACAAATCAGCCCGTCTGATGACGCTGCAGTGACACGAGTAAAACCACGTGCCACAGCTAGTATATAATGCATACTATAACAGTTAATTCTCTTTGAATGAGAATAAGTGATCTGGCGTAAAGATAATTCGTTATTTTTACTGTAACAATGCGACCGTCTTGTTACCGTAACAATGAGAAATTTAATCTCATCAATGTTCAATGTTCCATATCTTTTTTTCTGCCGTCTCCGTATCTATTTTTGTGTCGTCTTATGTTTGTCTAATCTAAAAAAGCCGGCCAAATGCGAGACTCGTGCATGTAGGGTTCCGGAACATTATCTATAAATATAACTTAGTTTTTCATAGCCATTGTATCAACGACAAAGTTGTATGTGCGTTTTTTGAAAATGCATTATTTCTTAAAAGCTATTAATGATATCTCCCTCAAACCAATTTTCGTTGAAAGATTCCATTGAGATCTGCAGCTTGTATATTTTTATTAGTATATACTTATTTTAAAAGTTAGAGGGGGAGGGGGCACTCATTTTACCACTTTGGATCTTGGCGAAATGGGCTCCAAATTTGTCATTCCGTGCTCACGTATATTCAAAACGTAACCTTTGAAAACTATTGGTTATCATATTTTTTTAGCTGTAGTTAATGTTAACAAAATACGGCAATCGTGCTTTGGTTTTCGAAACACGATTAAAGAATGTAGACTCGATAGAAAAAAATTGTAAACTTTAATGAAAAAACACAATTTCTGACGTTTCCATCAATTTTTAAACCAATACTATTTGATAACTATTAAAGTTATTTCCACAACAAAAATATGTATCTATTCCAATTACGCAATCGAAAAAATTTAAGGAGCAACTTTTTTATATAAGCATATGGTTATTTTTAGAAAATAATATTAATCTAAATATTATCTCTATTTTCGAGCGCCGTCCACGCAAAATTAACTAAGCGGATCGCAATTGGGACCCATAGCGCCTTAAATAATTGATTTTGATAAAAAATGGAATGGATTCATAAACTCCATGACTGACTGACAGACCCCTCACATGCAGGTTAGATGAAGATGAATATTTTTAGGTTCAGTTTTATGTTTGGAGAAACCCTTTATTTTTTAATTTATTTATTTATTCAAAATTTAATTTCACATAATACATCAAACTACAAAGTTTCGACTACGAAGGCCTAATAGTTTCGGAAAAAAATGGCTGTGACATACGGACGGACGGACGGACGGACAGACAGACATGACGAATCTACATGGATTCTTTTTTTTGTCATTTGGCAACGAAACCCTAACAAAAACGATATCTTTATTATAAAGCAATCTGAAAGTGATAATTAATGAGATAGTAACAGTTATTTAATCACGAAACTCTAATGTTTTGTACCACCCGCGCCGTACACCGGACAACCGCTAGCTTTATTAAATCTCAATGAACTGTTTCACTGTTATTCCGCAATTTCTTGTATAAACATTAATTATTTCGCACTCACTTGTAATAAATGAAATTTACTTGCTTAACTCTAACTAGGCAGTAAATCTACTAGCCAATCTAGTATCTGGATATTTTGTTGTTGTACTATTGTAACATCAATCAAATAAAGACTAGTTCTTTGTTTATTATCCTTATATAGAATATACCCTTAAAAACAAACCACCTCTACTGTATGTTAAAATTTGAATTTAAAAGCGTTTTAAAACCTCTTCAATGTTTGGATAAAAGGATCGAAAGATAAACATGGAATGGGGATTATGTTTAACCTCCTCATTCGTGAAGAGCAAGCGTTAAGATAAAAACGAGGTTTGTGACGCAAACAGAGGAATGCAAAGCAAACAGAAATCAGGCCGACTGTGCAGCCGATTAATAAATAAAATACATTTTTTTATCGTTTACGGGGGCAAACGAGAATTCGGAGCCATTTTCACGACTACCGAAGCGACTCCCATAGACATCATCATAGAGGCTATACAGATGCGTTGCCCGCACGAAACGCGAGAGCACAGTCACGTTACGCCGGTCTCGTGTAAGCGAAAGGTACCTCCCCGGTCATACGGCTCAATTTGGCTGCATGCAAGCATGCAGTTTGGCACTACCTCTTACAAGACTGATGAGAGATTGCAAGATTTTAGCGGCACACATCTTTAATGGTGGAAATCTTTGAATTTGCGTTTTATTAATCTTGGGAACATTTGGTATTAATCAGTGAATGGCAAAATCAAACATGAGAACAGTCCAATTATTTGAGCTTCAACTGGATGAGTGAAAAGGATTACCGCCTGATAATAAATTTCATTTGCAAACTTTTAAGGAGTATTTATTAAAATCCATAGTGTCGATGCACTTTTTTTTACTTTGCTATTTGTTTAATCCGAATATTAGTATAAAATACCTTATTATACCTTGTTAGAGTTCAGCATATTAATGATTGCCTGTTGTTATTTGGGTAAAGAAGTGATAAAGATTTTGATTATCTCTTGAAATTGAATTGATATCTCTTGAAAATTTAAATCTTTTCAACGATGTTTTTAAATAGATAAAAATAAAATTGATAAACTGACCAACAGATGAATGAATCAATGAAATATTCTTTATTGTGCACGTAACAAACATAACAATTTTATCAATATTAGTTACACAAAAATGCGGCCTTATTACTCAAATAGTAATTTCTTCCAATCAACCTTGTAAATGAAAATGACAAATAAAATGATACCAGGTGTCCTTTTTAAATGTTTCCCATTCTAATCTGCATTCATAGCACGCAGAAACTTACTGCTCGCCTGGGACTCATTACGGACATTTCTATACTCTGGGGGAGTGCGGTCAGGCGACCACACCCAGGTCACGTGCGATGTGTCGATTGCGTCCTCGTTACAAGTATATTAAGATGTATTTACTTTAATCATTCACAGTCGCAATTAAAACAGCCGAGAAACATCATTTAAACATAGTAACAAATTTTACGATTATAAACGAATTAACATTATTAACAAATTTTAAAACTTTTTCATACTTAAATTAAACTATTTTAACAGAACTTCTAAGTCAATGATAGAGAATATATCTAATATTTTCATACGTCGGCTGGAGAATAGCAACAATACATTGAGGGTACAAGTTTGTACCTAATAAAAAAATGGTCTGATTCTATTAATATACTTTTTAAAACGGTGATAAATCCGCATTAAACTCCCACTAAATTATGAGATAAAGCGCAAATTATTGCATGAAATATTGTACTTGCATTGGAGGTAAAGACGTCTATCTACCTGCATTGAAATATAGTTGACAGTGGTTTGTTAGTAAACAGGTGCACTAAAATTTTATAAGAGGGTAGTATTTTATAAGTAATAAAAAATGTAATGCTTTTTATGTTCGAGCTTGCTGATTTATATGATTATGATTCTAATCTACTAAAACTAAATGTTAAATAATACATTCGTGTCTGTGATACAATGGAAATGCACATACATACAAAATTCTACCTAATCGGTCAACACGTTTAGTAGTTGATATACAGACAGCAGCGCTACCTACCCTTGTAGCAGAATGTACTATTTCCTAAGGGTGCTTTTATAAAGAAGCAGGTTTCCAGCGCCGAAATCGGCCTGTAGTGACCATCATGTCGTCAACTTCATCGGACGACGACTTATTTATTATGGAAAATAGTTATTTAAAATGTTTGTATAATATATTAGTATTTATTATATTAGTATTATAATTGTATAATATTAGTAGGATGTGAAAGTTTGTATGTTAATTAAAAGTGGAAATAGTATTAAAAAAACGTGCATTATTTACAAGTAGAACTAAATAGTAATTACGTAATAATATCAGTGTACTTAATATATTTTCTATAAAGTAATATTATTTAAAAAAATGGGTAATTTTTCATGTTTTAAGTTTATTATTAATGGTGAAACACCTCAATCGTGCCGGCCCAAGTGCTCGTACATGCATGCATCGTGGCACTGCCAAGAATATTAACATTTATTTGAAAAAACAATGTTTAATGAACACAAGTCTTATACGAGTATGACACGAGATACATTGTCCTGCATTTTCAAAATACTAATATATTAATATAATACTAATATAATAAATACTAATATATTATACAAACATTTTAAATAACTATTTTCCATAATAAATAAGTCATCGTCCGATGAAGTTGACGACATGATGGTCACTACAGGCCGATTTCGGCGCCGAAAACCTGCTTCTATATAAGTGAGCCCATAAGATAACATTGCAAAACGTGTCGGTGCCGGTCGGCGCCGACAATTTCGGCGCCGGGAACCTGCTTCTTTATAAAAGCACCCTAACGTATAGATAATATATCAAGGTAGTCGTAAAATGAGTACCTGTGTAAAAATATTACGTAGATGTTAATTTAAAATAACGTATTAAATCAACCAGGAAAACGAAAAAATAGGGTTATTTAAATATTTTCTTAAACGAAATTAAAAATATGTAAATAACCATAATTTTTTTCGTTTCCCGTATTTATCTTGATAAACTACTCGAAAATTCATTGTATTTACTTTTAAATATGCAAAATATGCAAAAAATTATCGGACCAATTTATAATTCTATAAAATTAGCGGACGCCCGCAACTTAGTTGACGTTAATCCGTTTTTTCCGCAATCGGTTTAAAATTAGTCTATAGGTATAATGTATAGTATAGCCTTCCTCGCTAAATTAACTAACTAATAATGTTTTTTTTTAATCAGACCAGTAGTTCCAGAGTTTAGCGCGTTCAAAAAAACTAACACTCTTTAGCTTTATATTACTAGTATAGAATTATAGATACATGTTCAATTCTAAGAATATAGCCAGCAAAACGGCGGATGTTTAGTTATCTATAATTAATTAAATTAAAAGATTGGAGAAGATAATAAAAACAGATTATTTAAGTTAATACAAGTTTATTTCTATTTGAAAAGAAACATAGACGGGCATCTATTCTCAAGTGAGGCAAATATCACCCCAAGAATTTTTAACGTTAGGCTTTTATCCGCCATAGTAGGCAATTATACCCTTGTTTAGAGGTCAACTAAAAAAGGATTTACTCAAAATAATAATATATTTATTTTTAAAAATATAAATCTTTTAGAAATACACTTTGAATAAAAAATTAACTACTAAACATTTTTAATAAGAGATCGTTCTTTAAAAGTGGGTCAAACACATTTGCCAAAAATTTGCATCTGTGTCAGTTCATCATGTCATTTGTGCAGGGTATGGTTGGGCTAGGCCAGCTATATACATTAGAGTTGAGGCGAAACTGCGCTCTCGCGCTACATTATTATTTATTGTTAATATAGTAAAATGGACAATCCCCTGGCACTGAGTAACTGTGGACTGTGGCCACCGCGCCGTGATGTGTCGAGGCGCTCTCGGCCGCTGTTCGCGGTGGAAGCGGTGCGGACACGCGCGACCGGGAGTGCACCGACGCACTCGGCACTAAATATATTAAATAAATTCTTAATATCAGATTCCGCTGTCGATATTTTTACAATAAGTACAAGCGAATTTGTTAAGGTTTATACCAAATATTTTGAAAATATAGATAATTATATTTAAAACAAAATGTGTTTATTGTTATATGTATTTATTTGACTCTGTATGTTTTGGATATTTAGCTGTTAATACAAGTTTTTTTGTAATTCAAATAAAAAAAAACTGTCTAGCTTTTACCCTAAATATCACCTCGCAGAGGCATTGATATGAATAGTTATTTCAAGATTATCAAATTTCTTGGGGCAGCGAAAATCACAAACTTCCTATTCGAACTATTCCTGTGATTAGATCGTAGCATAGTTGTACATAAGTTCTTGTAAAGTAGAATTTAATATACTAATTGGGATATCATAGCTGTATAATATGCGGTCGTAGTTCTAAGTAACTGCATAGTATTGGATTACACATATACACATAGTATTTTTAGGGTTCCGTATCTCAAACAGAAAAAACGGAACCCTTATAGGATCGCTTTGTTGTCCGTCTGTCTGTACGTCTGTCAAGATCTTTTTCTCTAAAACGCGTAAAGGGATTGAGCTGAAATTTTTGTCAAATACGGAAGTCAGTTACGTCTTGATGCCTTGAAAAAATCACACTTCTAAGTTTACGCAATAAAAAGTTATAGCCAATTATGCACAAAATTTGTATGAAAACTTACTTTGTCGAAAACCAAAAAAATATAGGGTACTTCCCGTTGACCTGGAGTTGTGAAATTTGGCAAGGAGTAAGAACTTATAGCACTTATATAAGAATAAATCTGAAAACTAGTAAATTATATGTAGATAATTGGAAAAATCATTATCAACTTACAACTGTAATTCGCCTACTAAATGTGTGTGAGCAACCGCTTATATACGTTTGTCAACTTAAACGACAGGCGTAAAGTTACAGTAATTGAAAACCATGCATTACGTTTGGATTACGGAACCCTCGGTGTGCGAGTCGGACTCGCACTTGGCCGGTTTTTTATAGTGTTAGGGGGCAAACGTCCAGTCAAAGCCTTCTAATCAACATCAACATAATTGTTACGAAGGTGGCCTCCTTTCTTCCTTGAAATACTGGTTGTTGACATGCTGCATTTTTTTAAATGGTATAGGGCGGCAAACGGAGTCATTTTTATGACTAACGCCCATAGACATCCGCATGGAGACTACACAGATGCGTTGCCCCCTTTCCTCCTTCTCCCTTCATGCGCCACCGGCAACTTACACACCACACGATACGCGGCTGCACAGCTGTCACTTCACGCCGGGTTTCGCGTGAACCGCGCGTGTGCTTAACGCCTGCTTCGCTCTGTACGCATTTTTATTAAATTTATTATAAATATAGAATATAGAATATTGTTTCATTTACATTAATTGGACATGGTCATTGGATATCTGGTAAACAAAATCAATTATTTGGTTACGGTTACGGTCGAATGACATGTGTGCACACATTCAAAGGCTCCTCATTTTCTAGCGTTGTAATATTTTAAAACGTTTACACGTCTTTCGTATAATTCTTCATCATCAGAAGGTTCATCGTGAGCATCACTCACCACGTCGTCCATCAACGACCCATCTTCAATTTCACTAACAGGTGAACAATCTTTGCCGCAATAATCATTTTTCAAAGCACGAATAATTTAATCATCTGCCAAAATCAACCTTCCACCCATTATTCACCATTTGTATTAAAACTACAAAAAATAACAAAATCAATACCAGGCGCAAAGCAATAAAAACTACACAGAAGCTAACCATTCGTCAAAATGACGAACAACAACTTTTGTGTCACGAATCTTAAAATTTCACTCGCATCATTTTTTCACAACGCACCTATAGAAGGATAACTTCAAAAACGGAATGGTACTTATACAATATACCTACAATTATACAGGATTACGAAAGTGAAAAATAAATACTTAGAATGAAGCATCGTCTCCATTTTAAATATCGGACAACAAAATAACCCACTTACGAGGCTGCTGACGAGACAACTGGGAACGGCGGGATAACACTATTAAGAGAAGGCATCTGTTTAACTTTTTTCAAATGCCATCTACAATTCTCAAAGTTAATTACAGATCGACCTTGATGTTGCTGATTCCGTTTAGAAAATACAAAGCGAGGAGTTTTATAAACTTGCCAGTAACAACATTATTGACTATATTACCTCACAGTTGAATAAAATAATCAACTAATCTTTGACAAGCAATAAATCAATATGAAAATTACGATTCCCAGATCAGTTCAAACGAAATCCAATAGCTATCATTTCTTATGTGCGTGTGTATTTCACACAACTCCTGACCGATTTTGACGATTTTTTTTTGTTTTTGGGGATTTGAGAATGGTTTAGATTCACAAATCTGTCGGGCAGCCAGAAAATATTAAAAAATATACAGGAAAATATTTATAAAATTTGATAATTATAATATGTTGTGATGTTTCTACAACGCAGCAACAGTAAACGGAAACGCAACCATTAAGCTCGGCCATTTTGAGGGCAAATCGAATTTATCTTCGCAACGAAGACACAATGTTGCTTCACACAATGGCTCCAGAACATAACCAAATCCGGTACATCCGCAGCCCACATTCATATTAATTTATATACAGAAGTGTCACGTCATTGCAAAAAGCTCTGACATTTTTTTATTTTAATAATAATAATTACAATTACTGTCAATCTAGGAGTGCCGAGAGAAAATGTGAGAACTTGAGGAATTGAATTGTGTGGATTATTTGTCCTGAATATGTAATGAGCGTGTTTTTTTCCGTCTACTCATCCATCATTTGAATTTATACAATATACTTAACTGTTAATTTTGATTAATGATAAGTAAAGAGAGAATATGAAATACCTTTTTTTGTTTAGAATTTAAATAGTTTTTTCTTTATATCAAAAATGATGTATAAAAAAGTTTCAAATTATGCAATAATTTTAACCTTTAAGTACAAAATTATGCACTAAATTACACTTTGTAGAACTTTTTAATCGGTCTTTATGGCGACAAATATCGTCTACTAGAATAATTAAAAATCAATTAAAAAATATTCTTTCTTCTTATCTTTATAATTAGAATAAATATAGCAACTGAAAGAGAATTTTATAAGAAATATCATGTTAAAATCAATATGTATTCTGTGCGTTACCTGTAAACTTTAAACAACTTCTGTCGACCAAGTGGGCAACGGTTTTGTGAATGAGCTTGCAAACCAACTTCCTACGCTGAGAAGTTTCAAAGTTTCTTAAGTTGAATCGAACGAAAAAAGAGAATATATCCTATTTCAACAATGTTTTACTGTGTTTGTTGAGGATAAAATTGAGAGCAAAGATATTCAAATTAAGTCGCGCTTTTTACTCGTCGATCTAATTACCTCTCAGCCAAGATTTTAATTGCAAATTCCTTGATATTCAACAAAATCCATCAAAATTTAAATAAAAATCTAAATTCATTTCATATCAATCAAGGGTACTAAGGGTCATCCTTGATACTCTACTCCCTTCATAGAAATAGTACCTCTATGCGGTTGTCTGTGGGCGTTGGTAGTCATGAAAATTGCTCCGATACTCTCGTTTGCCCCCATAAAATATAAAAAAGAGTTACTCTACACTCCTATAACTTAAAAAAGAAAAGAATATGTAAACAACACAGTCGTCATGTTAAGCAAATTAAACTAAGTAGGTACTGAAATAAAGAACTCGGTTTACTTAAAAAAATCTGATACGAAAAATTCGGGGTCAGGACGCAGGTTGTAATATATTCCAACCGCTCCCGAGAGGACGTGAAAAATAGCTCGTGGTCATCCCGGATAGAGCGTCAAGCGCAATGATAAAACGCTCTAGCGTTTGTTATTCAAATTCAACATCATCACTGTCAGGTAGACCGACACGGCTAAAATAATAACGTTAGACCAGAAAATTACGTAGTAGTATTATATTTATAACTAGGTACAAAAATGTGATAGAGGTGATAAATATTATTCAGTAGAATTTTGTCTTTATTTCACAGATATTCGCATAATGGTTGTTGTCCGCCTTTCCCCATCCTCTTATGTTAACCATTCAATTTCCATCGGCTTAATAATATCATGATAAATCCTGTACATCTCTTCTCATTTGCGAGAAAATATGACTGACCTCTCCTTAAGCGTTATAGCATCTATTTAATCTAAGTTTTTGCTAGTCCGGTGAACTGATACGGCGATTGCAATAATATTGCCAGTCCATCCGAAAAAAAAATATTAACATAATATAATTGTGTTTGCAGTTGGGATGTGTCTTAGCAATCTCTCTTTTACCAACCAACAACCAAATTAGTAATGATTCATAAACACCGCAATGCGGAAAACAAATACCTTTCATTTGGCGTCCTCTACTTCTTTCTAAGTAAGACTTACTAGAAGGGATTATAGAGAATAAAAGGACCATAGGCTACGTGAGTGTATTGATTTTATGTGTTAGAGAGATAAACGGCTTTTCACGGAACTACTTTCTTAACCTGATACGGAGTTTTAAAATATGATGGCGTAGTATAGCTATAGCCATAATAGCAAGAGGTAGTGCCACACTGCATGCATGCATGTAGACGAATTGGGTCGGCACGACCGGGGAGGTACCTCTCGCTCACACGAGACCGACGTAAAGTGTCAGCTGTGCTGTCGCGTTTCGTGCGGCGTGTAAGTAGCCGATGGCCCATGGAGGGGAGAAGGAAGGGGGCAGCGCATCTGTGTAGCCTCTATGTATGTATGGGTGTCGGTAGTCATGAAAATGGCTGACCGATTGCTCGTTTGCTTCCTTATACTATAAAAAAAATAATAACAAAGGCTTACCTTAGCTATCTTAAACCACTATCATTTCAAGCAGCATTTTATTTTTAAATAGTAATTTTAGAGGGTGGAAAGCGACTTTGTTTTGTACTATGTAGTGAAGTAGGTAAGTAGTATAGTATAGGGAAGGAGTGGTAAAATGGAACCTGCTGTTAATTTGGAACCCCTTCATATCTCGTAAACAGACAGCGCGATCTGTTGTAAACTTTGTAACTACGTAATACTGATGTTATTGAATGCATCCACTGACACTCGCGCCAATTTCGCAAAAGTAATCCTACTAATATTATAAATACGAAAGTTTGTATGTTTGTTTGTTAGTCCTTCACGCAAAAATTGCTGAATCGATTCATGAAATTTGGCACACACATAGAAGGTAACTTGGATTAGCACAAAGAATAGTTTTTATCCCGAAAAAATGTTCCTGTGGAATGCGATAGGACGATTTTCTATTTTTCATCTCGATATTTCCAAGGCATCGAAATTTGAGTGGGTGAAACCGCGGGGCGCAGCTTGTATATCATACATTTTTAAATTTCACTTTACACTTTAAAATACATTCATGAAGGCAGCATAAATAAGAACTAGCGCCACCTTGCTCTTCTCTTGGGAAATCTACAATTGACTAGGTCACAGCCCTCAGGGGATGTACTTTCTAGTATGTAGCATGACTTTACTGTTGTTAGAAATAGTTAGCCTCTCAGGTAATGCAAACAAAATCTTTTGATATTTCTATACCCATGGGAATCGCTTCGCACATATTAATATACAAAGTTGATTATAGAAAATCTTGAAGCAATTTTCATAGTGCGTAATAAAAAACAATATTTTAATTTAAAATAACTTAATAATCAAATATATTTTGTATAAGTAATAAATTTATATTATTTTTACTTTTTATTTCTTCATCCAAATATTGTTACATCATCCGTTTCTCTTTCGTGCTTTGATGCCTACATGACCGTCCCGGGCAGATAACAAGAGAGAGGTATGTTTGACATTACGACCATGACTTAGTGTTAGCTACAAGCATATCACCGTAGGTAGAGAGCTGCAGATTTCCAGTAAAGATGCAGATGAACTTAGGCATCAGCTGTCAACTTTGATCTGTAAGACTTGTCCTACTTCTACTTGACATTTGTATATGTAACAGCAGCAAGTGCAAATGTTGCTAAACTAGTTAGGCTTTTCAACAACAGGTCCCGGGTGGAGTACTGTGATGGATAAACAAGTATTTTTATAGGCATTTTTCAATTCAGAATAACAGTGAGGAGTCGGGGAGATGGCAAAAGAGGAACAAGGAAATAGAGAGCACTTTGTGTCTACGCCCACAACTATTCCGCCATATTGAGGACAGGTATTAAAAATAATTTTCTTAAATTACAATAATATTTAATGTCCTTATTTCCTCTTTTAAACTGTGGTAATTTTGTTCTGAATATTTAATTGTTCGTGCGTTGAAATATCATTATTATAATAATTTAGGTTTAAAGACATTTGTTTCTGATAAAAACATACAGTCACTTAAATGAGAACGAGTGAATTACAATTTTTTTTCCATTCTTCAATTTACTTTCTAAATAATTGTCATAATAGTAGACTACTCATAGAGTACCACTGTAAATTAAGCGTTAATAACTGATTTTTACTGACCTGCCCAAAGAACGTATGAGCTTACTCGAAATTTTTATCAGCATGAAACTGTATTTTGTATTTCCATTTGCCTTTGTTATGTCTTTGAGTCTCCTCGTTAGTGAAAGTTTTCTATTTCTCCTCAAGATGAGCACGATTCGTTAGATTTATCAGTAAACCTCGAGTTTCAATCGATGGTATCTGTTTGCTTTGATTTCGTTCAACTACTTTCTACGAATTCATTTGAAATAGATGGTATTCGTAAATTCAACCTAAAGATACATATAAACATAATAGAACATCTAGTGAACAAAATTATTTAATCTAGGCTGTTTTTGTTATGAATTTGAGTCGTAGTTGATTAGGATACAACAAGTAAGTAAAAATTACTAAACCATATGATACGAAGATATGTTGATACACGCCAGAATGCCTATATATATCTAAAAATCTGTTTGGAACCGCATCACCAATCTCGCCAAACTTGCATAGTTTACAAAATATAAGTAAAAAATATAAGTATAGTAGTACAAAATCTAGATTTATTAAATCTACAGTCTCCGCTGTAAATAAATTTATTTTTTCGAAAATCCATTGTAATCTTAATAGGGGCTCTCACCATATTATTTTATATTTTTTTAATTTTGGCAAGAGCGGCATAGGCAACACACCATTAATATTAACATATTTAATGTTTTAGTATTTACATCAACGGTGTAATAATGATAACATCTACGTACGTATTTCCCTGCGTCAAAAAAAAGTGTTGAAAAATTCCGTAAGTACAATAGTTCTACAATTCCGCGTAAAGACATTTGCAACGAACTAAAAATGACAGATGTCCTGATGAAGGTACCTAATCAAATTATATTCTGTACATGTTAAATACTGATATAATGTTATGAATAACAATATCACTATATATTAGTATCTGCACCAATGAAAAAAGGGCCATGAATGGTAAAAAGGGAATACCAGCTAAATTTCTTTTATTTTTTATGGTATAAGGGCGCAAACGCCATATTCATGACTACCGACGACCATGTACATCCACATAGAGGCTATACAGATGCATTAACCTCCTTTCTCTTCCCACCTCCATGGGCCACCGACTACTTACACACCGCACGAAACGCGACAGCTCAGCTTTGACTTGACACCGGAGTCGTGTAAGCCGGTCGTGCCGGCCCTATTCGGCTGCATGCAATCATGCAGTGTGACAAGGTGTGTGTAAGAGGTAGACACATTATTTAATGCAAGAACTGGTTCATTAATTAACGGACATGAACGTATGACAGACTCAACTATTATTATCTAAAGTTTGCATCACTAACACACAATGTATGGCATCTAATATAATTAAATATTATAATATGTACCAACAAATTGAAAACATCATCCATTTATCCATTTTACTTTCATATAACGTCGCTCATTTAACTTTACTCCAAGTTTAACCCTCTATCCGGCCGGGTCGGAGATAAAAACATCTTAATTAGTTGGGCGTTGTGATAACAATTTTGAAGGGTCAAAAAATTGAGAATTTATCACGAGCGGCGACTGCTAGGCGGACAATAACAGCTACCCAGAGCAAACTGCAGACGTCAAAAAAGGCGTTAATCAGCTATTATTTACTCCTATTTTAATAAACCGAAAAAGCATAGCTTTCGCGAGATTTTTTAAGCAGGTATAAATATGTATTATTACAATTCCAGATCTTAAATCATAGATGGCGTTAGTAGTATTTTTTTTATATTAATCGATATCTATATAATATTATTACCATATTATTTTAAAGAGAAGTTTATAATAAAACTAATAACATAAAGTATAATCTGAATAATTGATTACAAAAATATTAGCGTTGATGACTAAAATCATGGTGCAGATTTTTTCCATTCTTTCACAATACAAAAAGAAAATAGAATACATTTTCCTAAATTAATCAAACGATGCCAAATGTAGTTATTTTTTTTAATTAACACGTTTAATTTGTCTAAATAAATACATATTTGATGTACAACAAATATTTTATTGGTCAATTTGCGTAACACTGTTATTATAATATTATTTGTTACACAGTGCATTTCTTACAATTTAATATAATCCTAATAATATATTAGGGAGAATATAATAAATAATCTACTACTATTTGTTACTTACTAACTATATTTTGTTAATTTAAATAAAAACGAGGCATCGGTGCAGGACGTATTCTTAAATTTTAAAAAAAGTTTATTTAAGATAAAAACACTGAAAGTAAAAAGTACACTGCAGTTCAGTGCACAGTATAGCTCAGTTTATAGGAGTTAAGTTATGATAGCGGATAAGTTTATGCGTGAGTTCCACGTCCATAGTGTGCTTGTGCATTAGAAATCTTGCTTTTCAAAGACTACAATGATACTTTCTTGCGGCGAGGTTTCTAAAGGTTTCTCGCGATTATTCAGCTGCCACTGTAGCAGTTACACTCGTTATTGCGAACTTGGGTGTCATTAAAACGCTGATTACTCGTCATTATACCAACCATAATATAATATCCCCTCATTTTCACCTGGATTACATGTACCTTTCTACCGAATTGTTTTATAATAATACTTGAAGATACTTGAATTGTTTTGTATATTTCTTACAGTGTTAGGAGGCAAGCAATCAATCAGAGCCTTTTATGACTACCAGCTCCCTTTGACATTCGCATGATTGTTATGTAGATTGCAAAAGAGGCGTTGAAGGCTTTTGAAGACTACCCACACATATACTCATCATAATAATATAATTTTTATTTTTTCTTATATGACGTGACTATCGCATAGACATCTGCATAGAGGCACTTGGATTACCCTACTTTCTCCTACCATCCCGATGGGAAACCGGCTAAGACCTACATTAGCTCCGGAATATGATATCAAAAACACGTTTTACGTATACCTAATGGCTTCCGCGTTTTCGTAGACACGGGCTCTAATAGATACCATTATTATAATTTCTCAATAACTTAAGAAATATGTTTAATATTCGACGTGTCATGCGAGATTAATTATCTGCGAACGTGAATGTTAATTAAGTAAAATTATTTAAACAAGCGGAGCAGCGCCTTCTATATACCTAATAATTTCGCGAGACGTGAGACAATAGAGGACATGGAAAAGATATTCGTTCGTTCTCTCTGTTGGAATTTAAAATAAAGTAAAAATTAAATGCTATGGAAGTTTATTAAATAATCCATTTGAGTTTATCATTACCTAAATTACTTTATTTAGCTACCACAGCCGTGGCCGTGGACCTGTAAAATCCGTTTAAAGTAGTTTAAATGAAAATAATTTATAATAATATTTGACAATAAACAATTTTTTTTATTTTATATTTAAAAAAAAACTATTAATAGGTGTAATGATGCATTTCAGTAGAAGCAGAAACGATACTGCCACTAAGTGACGACTATGCTGCGTCGTTTCTTAAGAGAAGGAGGGCAATATTATACATCTGTATCTTATCTCGCTTACATGAGACCGGCGTGAAGTGACAGCTGTGCTGTCACGTTTCGTGCGGTGTGTAAGTAGCCGGTGGCCCATGGAGGTGGGAGGAGAAAGGGGGGCAGCGCATCTGTGTGGTCTCTATGCAGATGTCTATGGGCGTCGGTAGTCATCAAAATGGCTACAACTGCTCGTTTGCCCCCTTATACCATAAAAAAAAAAAAAAAAAAAAATATTAGTAAGAGGTAGTGCTACACTTTACGCTTGCATGCAGCCGAATTAGGTCGGCACGACCGGGGAGTTACCTCTCGCTTACACGAGATCGGCGTAAAGTGACATCTGTGCCGTCGCGTTTCGTGCAGTGTGCAAGCAGCCGGTGGCCCATGGAGGTGGGGGGAGAAAGGAGTGCAGCGAAGCTGTGTAGCTTCTATACGGATATCTATGGGTGTCGGTAGTCATAAAAATAGCTCCTACTGCTCCCCTATACCATAGAAAAAATCAATTGAATTCCAGATCATTAAACATCTTGTAACAGTAGGGCGTTGTTAACATTAGAGGAGAGTATTACAGACGATTGTCGTCAAATACGGGCTCTGATTAGCGCAAATACGCCCGCCCCCGCCGGCATCTTGGTTTGTTTCGCAAGTAGCTTAGATACCTGCTTTTTCCTAAAAAATAAGCGCATTTTGAATATTGTAAGAATATTTAGACCAAATAAAATACGTCGATGACGATATTGAAAACGCAATGAAATGATCCTGGATATCCTAAGTAAATCCTGATAATCTTTTCCTTCTTTTTATCTGAATATTGAAGATTTGGGATTTTGTTTTAATTCGTGAAAGATATACTGCACCATATAAGAACGTTTACATAATATAAGTGCAAGAATATAGCATATGCAATTTTAAAATACGAATGTAATGATAAAAAACAAGTCAACTTAAACATCTGAAGCTTTCTTAAGGTAGCAGCGCATTTCACAAAAAGGTGGGACCTCAGTTAAAGTTAGGACTAGTAACACTGATTATCCTTACCCTGATTTTCAGGATCACCTCCGCGGTTCTTTCCTGCTCTGGCGGTATGAAGGCGTAATGGATAAAACAGTTAAAAAAATCAAGCATATTTTAAGTATCCCATAATTATCTTATAAGTACACTTACATATATTACTTAGATATTATTATACTTGAATATTTATAAGAATAATATGATAACAATACATATAATAAAATACATTACACAACATATAAATATAGTTTATATAATAGTAAAGGCATGAGTTGACGCAAATATAAAATAAAAAATAATATACATATAATTATGTCAATTCGGTCCAATTGTTTAGGAATTTTGTGACATACACGCACACAAGAAATATCACAATGGCGCAAACGAGCAATCGCAACCTCTTTTAACAATCAACGCCTATAGACGTTCGCATCATTCAAGTAGACGATGTCCCTATTCTATAAACCCTTCTCTCCCCTGCTCCAATATGCCAATGGCTACTCTCTAACCGCACGAAACGCGACGTGAACCTCAAGTTGGATTGAACCTCATGTTCATGGTTTAAAAAAAAACACCAGCATTAAAAATTATTATTAGTAATTACAGTGAACGAGCTTATCTCATTTATAAGCTTTATCTACTACTGCGACAATTGTAGGTATATTATTAAATAGTGCTGCTACAAGTTAAAAAAAAATAATAAAATAGGCGAACGTACTTATAACCTGCAGTAATTTCTTATTTAAAAAAAGTCTTTACTAAATTAAATAAAAATAATTACATTGTTTGCTTTTTTACAAATCAAACAATCAGTGTCTGTTGATGCACGTGAGGAGTCGACTTCTGTTTCCCGGCTATACAGGGAACGTATTAAATTATAAAGCAGGAGAACAATGTCTGTATTATTAAACTTATTAAATATGACGTGAAGTTGGATATAGATAGAGTTATACAGACGTTCCTGGCGTTGCTAAAGACAAAGTTTCGCAATAAAAGTTAAACTCAACTACGCCGTTACTCTTCGACTCATGCAATAATGAGAGCACGTAGGGAGATAAAGAGATATATCTTAAAGACAATAAGTGACTTACACGAGTGAGTTACTGAAGATGCTCTTTTACAGCTTAATTTATAAGTATCAGATGCGCTGCCCTCCTTTCTCCTCCCAACTCCATGTGCCACCGGTTAATTACACACCGCACGGAACGCGACAGAACAGCAGTCACTTTACGCTGCTCTCGTGTAAGCGAGAGGTACCTCTCCGGTCGTGCTGACCGGATTCGGCTGCATGCAAGCATGCAGTGTGACACTACCTGTAACTAAACATTTTCATGACTACCGACACCTATACACATCCGCATATACACGGCTGATGCGCTGCCCTCCTTTCTCCTCCCACCCTTATGGGCAAGGGCATCGCATCGCAACTTATATGAGTGAAACCGCTGAGCGCAGCTAGTAATCACATCAGAGGTTTCATTGCGGTTGAATTGCAACAAAAGCAACTACGCATTTTGATATGGATCTTGTACGTTCTGCTGTAGACGACGGCCCGCGCAGATTGAAGGCCTGTATTTATACAATATCGACGGGCTCATTTTTGAATAACGTTTGCGTAATTAAGTAC
>LUGF01011652.1:294194-304520 GCA_001625245.1 Calycopis cecrops
ACATAAGAGGGCACGTTTTATTAAGTTTATTTTATTGTATAAATGGTTATTCTAAAAACATGTCAATTATTTCACAATAAACATGTGACACAACTTATGACCCGACTAGGTATTTAATTTATTGACTAACCCATTATGCAAGTAACGAAATTTATCGCAAGCCATATTAGATTATGCTATATTCGTTCAATAAATTAATAAGGTAAAGCCTGTTCTCTTTCACTTGGCAACAGCCTCTCAATCTCTCAATTCATCGGTGAAATTCATCAGTGACGGGTACATGATGTGTTGGCGCGTTTCCAACCGCTAGCGCGAGACTGGTGGTGTTAGCGATCTGAAATGACCCGCTTAGGAAACTTTGCGCAATTGTTTATAAATCAGCTATGCTAGATACATTCTTATACTGATTCGTGTTGTAGATTATTGATTGTTGTTTGAAAATTAACTAAATTAAAAGGTTATTTTGTAAGTGCGTGTAGTAAGTGTTTACGTAAGTGTAATCTTTGCATTAGTAGATATTCTCATAGTCTATATTATCATGTATGCTATTTTATATGAGAGTAATCAGAAAGTAGTAGTAGTAGTAGTAGTAGAGCCGCTTATACAATAGTTATACCTCTATGTATTGCAGTGGGTGTATAAAAGCAATATTAAGCTTATTTGACATTTATTAAACATCATTTCATACAACGAACGCAAAAACAAGTCTTCAATATATAAAACTTCTAATTTATGACTTTCACTAAAAATTCCACTGGTCATAGATTATAGACACCACACATCCACTTCCAATTAAGTTATGTCGTCTGTGAATATATATGAAAAATAAATAAATAAAAAAAAGAAAGAAAGAAAAGACATTTATTTGATTACATACAAGAGAAGAACATGTACATTAACAAACACAATATTACCTATAATATATAAATTTCAAATCTCGTGCCTCTCAGATGCGTCAAATGGGTTTAGTTCGGCACAAGTCAGATAAACATGTCAAACATGTCACCTGACACCGTTTTTCAACCGAATCTATGAGTGCATCACGGTTGTCGAGAGTTTAAAAATAGTTCATATTATACAACAATAACAATATGTATAACAACGTATAACAGAAGCACAGATTAATCAAAAAGACGAACTCATTAAAATGGAGAAAAAAAAACCTAAATAATAAAATATAATATAAAATTTAAAATACACAACTTACTACAACAAAAAACATATCACCACCATGGGCAACAACCACAAGTATATTATATACCTATATAGAGTGCATAAAATGAGCAACATCCTTGCACATATCAAATATGTTCCGAGTAAAATATCTCAACTCAAGTGCCATGGGCAACGAGTGACAGGAAATGCCCTAGTTAGGAATGCCGTCAGTCTAATAATTCATATTTACGGATAATTTTATTAAAGACCTCTGGCAGCGGACGTCTATTACACCAAAATGTAACTTATAGTTGATGAATAAATTTTCACTACTTATATTTTTTTTGTTATATATAATATTAATTATTATTTAGGATAATGTATTTTTTATGCTATTTCCACTTTCGAAGTAAAACTTCTATACGCACGTCTGACATGGGGAGTAAGCTAGAGAGAGCGTTACAAAAATATGTAATTGAATTCAATTTAAGTGAAAAAAAAATTGTATTTAAAAAATAAATATGATATGATATGATAAATTGTCATTGTAACTACGGTAATGAATTTGTGTATTAAACCAATAATTAAGTTTTACTACAGTTGTGTGGTCTAAAGCACTCACTTATTTTATTAATTTAAACTACATTAAAGACGACCAGTTTCAATACTCGTCATAAGGTATTTGATTACCTGATTATTGGTAATCGAAGTCGGTCGTAAGAGTAAATTATTTATTAAAATTATACTTGTTTTATTGATAGCTGTAATTATGTTATCAAAAGTAGAAAGTTTTCCATTTAAATATGATAATAAAATAATAGTATACTACACTAAAATTTTAAACTGTCATAAATTTTTACTCATAAGCATGAGATAGTGCTATCGCTACATTGAATAGATAGAATAGGCCACCGGTTACGGTAAGTACACACCGCACGAAACACGGCAGCACAGCTGTTACTTTACGCCGTTCTCGTGTAAGCGAGAGATACCTCCACAGTCGTGCCGTCCCGACCCATTTCGGCGACAGGCAATTCAGTGTGGCACTACCTCTTGCTAAGTAAGTTGCACTTACTGGCAGCTTGCACTGGACCTGGCACAGCTCTTGTATTAATTGAATCAAAGTTAGCAACTGCTATAACTATGATAATGAACTGCAAATTCGGTTGCCAAAACGCATCAGCCCAGCCGAATTCCAATAAACAGTTTCTTTGTTTTTGCTGTAAACTAAAAAAAAAGACATGTTTTTAAAATTGTAATTTCGTTTGCATTTAAATTTCGAACAATACGGACGAACGACGACGAAATTAAATAAATATTGCAGTCCAAACGTCTTGTATCTTACTCGACTAAAACAGTTCAGTCATTATAGATATTGACCCGTGAATAATTAGTTCTTGGATTATTTCTTCGGAACTCTCTCGGGAGGTCACTGAGAGTGTAAGTTCAAAAAGTAAACTGAAGCAAGCTCCTGTGTATATTCGAAAAAAGGTTTTTTTTTTGCAAAGAAAAACGGTTTTCTTGAATATCTTGGCCATTTTTGATTTTACAGTAAAACCGGGAGAACAAAAATTGTAGGAAATTTGATTCTCTACAATTTGGTCCTAGCAATTTCTTTTCTATGATCGATGTTTTAGAAATTAAATTATAAAAAGGCGGCAATAAATGAAGAGGACAAAATTTGTAGAGAATCAAATTCTGAACAATTTCGATTCCCGCCTTTTTTCCATTGTGCGAGATACTGGTTGGTATATGGGGAGACACAACAAGCGGATTCTACTGTAGTTATATAAAACCGCTACTCGATAGTAACCGCAATGTATAACAGCTGCAAATACAATTTAATAAGATTTATAAATGTGTGTCTCAGCGGGTACTCGGGTAACTACGTGACTCGAGACTCGGCCTACGAGATCACTATTACACGGGGCTATATAGCGATGTACTAAATAATACAGTTAATATGTAGATAATATATCAAAGTAAATGGAGTAATAATTTACATTTTATTAGTCATACTAATTACGCGTCGATCGTGATCGAATCATAGTCAGAGTACGAAAACGAAAAAAAAAAAATTATGTATCGCAAATATATGTATCGAACGCGCGGAAACGGTGCCACGCTTTTTTATACTAGGACAAATAATCGTTAAAATAACCTGTAGGTATGAAAGAAAATCACGCCAAGCAAAGTCGCGCGGAGGACAGCATGTATTATTATGTAACTGTGTATTCATGTGAGACAGAGATATTGCCCGGTAGTCAATTCTGCTAAAATACAAATTAGCAACGACAATTAAATAATAAAAATAAATTAAAAAGAACTTGTCTATACTTTTTTACTTTCTCAAGGGAGCAACGTTTTTCATTTGATATTAATTAATAAGACTGGAGTCCTGGGAAATCTCATTAAAAGTACTTAAATATTTCTTAAAAGGCAATTCATAATAGGTACTAATAAAACGGCTATTTGACAATAATTAATACAACTGGAGCCTAGGGAAATCTCACTAAAAGTATTTAGTTTAAGTGAGATTTCCCAAGACCCCAGTTTCTGTAAATATTTATTGTTAAAACAGCTTTTAATAATTACGTTTATTTGCTTTTGATTATTTAAAAGCTTAGATCATTTAGTAAATGCTCTAAGTTTAAAAGGGTTGAATTATATTTTTAAGTAATCACTGTTAAATAGACGTGTTGTATGTGGGCAGTAATAGACTGTATACTGGATACTCATACCATAGATGATTTCTATGGTTAGTACAGAATACATTCTAGAGGGAGGGATCTTTGACAGTACGACTGTGGCTTAGGCATCACCTGTCAACTCTGATCTGTCAGACTTGTCCTACACCCACTTGGCATATATATGCAACAATAACTTTTAAAAAAATCTGTATAAAAAATTATGTGCTTAAACAGAAAATATATAGTATTTTCTCCCAAAACTATTATAATGAAAGCATTTGGAAATAAACAAACAAAAAATAATACTTTTATCATCCATTGTTTTCGGGATAATTTTTATGTTATTCCATATTGTTACACTAGCCTAAACCTAGTATATAAGTGTGCCCTCACCTTAACCTCATATTAAATATTATATTAATTATATTAGAAACCCAGTGTGCATACAGCCTTATTTCACTGTGCCGCACACGGTGGAAGATTTCAACATCATTTCGGCGGAAACATCGAAGACAGCAGAAAACGACCACCTCATCGGTGGCCAACCCGTGTAACCCATTCTTTAACTTCACATCAGTTAGGGATCACTCCTTTAGTTATAATTTAATTGTAATAATTATTTAATAAAGTATATTATAAGAAGTTGCCTTTTTTTTGGCATCTGCGGCTGCAACAATCTTAACTATATCAATAATACCAAGAACAAAACAATTGAATCGCATAATAGGATAACAGACAGAAACAACTAGGTTTCTATATGTTAAAAAAGTGAAATTAGTAAAATTGGTTTACTATATATTTTAGAAGTTTACTTTGCCATTGTCTGATATTATAGCCTATTAAATTTAGTTTTCTTCAAAGAAGATTGCACAAAATTTACTTAAGCAATAGTAAAAACAACTCAGACACACTTCGATATCGAAACGAGATAAGTTCGGAAGACACCTAACGCGGTGATAAGGTTTGTGGATCATTAAACTTTATCTCGTAGATAACTTTTACCTCGCGACTTCCGCAATTCACTTAACATTCATACGCTGCATATAAAGGTGCGTACAAAATGTGCGGAAATTTTGAGAGAATTTTTGAGAGTGAAAGAGAGTTGAGTTGAGAGAGAGAGGAACTCAAACTCTCACAGAGTTTGAGTTCTTAAGTCTTGTTTGGTAGAATAGACACATACCTAGTGTTTGGCCTGTACCTATTATAGTATGCTAAAAATCATACAGACCATATTTTATGTTTTTCTAAAAAAAACCTATATTTTATTCCTTTATATTTAACAGAGAATGTACACTGTTCATATTACACATTTAGTTTATAATTCATAGCGTTTTTAAGTCACCTACTTCTTGAATTATTTAAGTTAAATGTTTTAAATGTGAAGAAACTTCAATAAATATATTATAACTACATAGTATAAAACAAAGTGGCTTTCCGCCCTCTGTGTATCTCTATGCTCAGATCTTTAAAATTGCGCAACAGATTTTGATAGGGGTTTTTTAATAGATGGAGTCGTTCAAGAGGAAAGTTTATATTATGTATAGTAATTCAATTTTTGAAGTCCGAAACCCACGCGCAGCTGCGGGCCAAAGCTAGTTATTTATAAGATAGACTTAAGACTTTTTGTAAGAAACAAGAATTACTATACAAAATTCGTATAAAGGTTCTCAGTACTTTAAAAGATTATCATAATATTATGTATCAACAATATAAATTATGCAAAAGATTATCTGATTCAAACAATATCGTATTTGAAGGGGCTTAGAAAGGAAAGAAAGAAAGAAAGTATTCTTTATTTGCCCACAATGAATATATTATATTATGTAACAACAGTAATACAAACTTATAAACTAGAGCAAACAGGCAGTCTTATCCCTAAGGAAAGTATTATAATAAAAAAAAAAGACTTTTTCTATAGACAACTAGAAATGTTTAATAGTCCGGACATTTACAGATACGAAGATAATATTATCTATGTGTAATGACTTACACGCTCGTAATTCTAGCTGATTGAATGTATGGAACTGTAGCATGGGCTCTTACAAGAAATTTTACGAAAAAGCTTTTCATTTAGATGCGTTAAAAATAGACAAAATAAAGTATACCTAAACATCTCAAACAGAGTACCAAAGTGCAAGATTTAATGTAAAAAAATATAAAATAAAAGTGAAAATAGGTACAGCATACAGTAAGAGGAAAAATCAATAAATGAGATAGTCATAATATGATGATACCCAAGAGAAGAAAAAAAAGAGGTAGAAGTATAAATGCGAGGACGACATAAAGGAGGCTGCAGGAACAACATGTTGTAGTTTGTAGAGCTGGTGGAGGCCAGCGGGCACATAAAAGGAAAAAAGAAAAATCTACGTCATTCAAGACAATTTGTCCGACTGAAGGTACGACCTTTCAAGTTATATTACATATTATATATTACAATATAACGTGACATGCTCGTAATAAAAAAATAAATATATTTTCTGAAGGTATGTGAATAAACCTTTACACAATATGAAGTGTGTGTGGGCTCCGTTACGAGTGCAACATTAAAGCTCCCGCAACCCCTATTTCACCGTCAATTAATTTTACATCATACTAAAGATAACTGTTACCTACATTTATTTTATAATATTATAATCATGGTCGAATAATTTTAGCCCTTATTATTACATATGAATGTAATGGGAACAAGAATATTGCAGGATTGTGACTTTTGTTACTTGGTTCTCGCTGCCTGCCCGTTAGGGCCACATCATACACGCGACTTTTAGACGCGGCGACCGGCGAGTTTGCGACTGCAACGATGTGTCAATATGTGGTTTTAGCGACTTTTTGCGACTGGTCGCAGTAGAGTCGTGCAATAGTATAGAGATCTCGCGACTGCATTTAGACGTTAATTGACTTTAATTTACATACCTATATTAGAGACTAAGTCGCCGCGATTGACGTCTTGAAGTGTGCGGTCCCCGCGTCAAGGCGCATCCAGCTTCTAAAAAGCGACTAAGTCGCCGGTCGCCGCTTCGAAGTGGTTGTCCACACTGTGAGCCTAGCGCGGGTGCGGGTGAAGAAATATTAAACATGAAAACGCATCTTGCGTCCACACTGCAAAGGCGGGGGAGGGAGCCTAGCGCGACTGCACTAAGCGATTTAGCGCTCGTCATAATGTTAAGCCAACGGAAGTAGTGTCAATTAAAAAAGAACCTTAACTCAAGTGATGTACATATCATTTTTCTATAGATAGATAAACGTCTAAACGCCGCGCCGCGCTGGTTAGCTCGCGTCTCACAACCTGTGTAGTCTCTACGTCTCGTGGCCACCTCGCGCGCCTGCCGCGGCCGCCGCGTCTTCAGTATGGACGACCGCTATAAGTCTCATGTGTGTTGTCGTCCTTAGAGATCTGATGTTGTTGTGATATAAATAAATAAATAGACGAATATTATAAAATTAAACAAATAATGTACATTATAATATACGAGTACTAAACGACTTCATATTTTAAGGCTGTCTGTTTCTTCTTGGATTAATTATATTATCACATCATTATCATAATCAATAGCAGCCATAAGACGTTTACTGTTGGTTATAGGCTTCCCCCAAAAAGCGCCATAGAACGCGGTCACAAGTGCCTGGTATTGGGGATTTTTTTAAATTTCCTAGTACTAGACAACGCTCAATAGGCTCACCCGACCTTATGCTATAAGTTTACGAATTTTCAGTGGTAGATATATTTGTATAGCCAGTGCTAAAAGCCTAAAATGTTAACAACAAATCTTTTATCTTCAAAGAATGTGTGGTAGTGTATAGTTCCCAAAATTGGATTACTTCAGCTTTGATTGTGTGCCGCCATCTCCGTGTTCTTACCTTTAAAAAAGAAGACATGCATCCTGATCAACGTGAATGACCTGTATGTATCCACGCTGGGTCCAAACTCCCAACCTAGCGTGCAGCGTGTTGAAATAGAAGCGAATTAAGCAATTCAACAAAATACATCTACTAAAAAATCTAGGCAAGTCTAGATAGAACTGCTGGTTTTGCATATAATAATAATAATAATAAAAATAATATGTGTTTTTTTATTTACTGTGAATAAAGGATACCTTTTCAATATGTACTTTTTGCTATTATTCACACTTCAATAACTTTTTCGCCGGTGGTGTAACAATAATATTTGTCTTGAATGTAGCTGGGGGGTTGGTAAACCACAATCTGATCAAACCAGTCACAAACAAACACATAAGCGTTTTCCTCGAGTTTTATCTTTAGAAATCATTTGTCTTGAAATGTTATGACATATAACATCGACTCAGTAAGCGGCAACCGATAAATTTCGCTGAATTCGGCGTATGAAATTATAACTTGTATGAGGAATAAATAACATTTCAAAAATTATAATAATCGATTATGTACAAGCTGCTTTTTACGTGTACAATTATTAATTATTTGAATTATGATAAAAGGGGGTTAGGTAACCTTTTTTGCCGCGTGAACGTCATCAAAGTCGAATGCGAGCCTGTGCCAATGGTGTCGCATCGCGCCTATTTGTTGCATCACAGACTTGCGCGAGGAATCTATTTATGCCTCACGAGAACAACGGCACTACTTCTAAATGAGAACTTGTTGTTCTCATTTGCAAGTTCTCTCTCTCTGTTTGCTGTTCTTTTTCCTTTATAAAACTAGTAATTAGGTGAGTATTTTGTATGACATTAAAAGGCTTCTGTACCATGCATATTATGATAGGAAAAAAAGATAGGTATTACTTTTCTAAAAAAACTTATACTAAAATATAAAAAATACGTTTTACATTATATTTTAAATTCTTTATAATATCCTTAAATTTGTGAAAGAATATTTCGGATTTTGGTAGGTACTTCTAAATATCAAAATAACTATTAACGTGTCATTTATTTAGACATTAAACATTAAGGACTGAATCAAAATGAATAGGGGGCAAACAAAAAGCAACAATAATAGTTCTGTATCAACTAGTGGTGACTTGGCCGGCCTTATTAAGGCGCTGAATATCGTCAATGACCTTGCTAAAATGAAGTTTAAGCCACGCCCACTAAATATAAAAACATTCAATAATTGAGCGCCACTCTTCCGACATACGGCAAATCCGCATACTAATATGATGTGGAGCTAAGCGTATTTGCAGATCAAATGCGCCAATTTTTTTTCATAGATGGCGCAAAATTTACGTCATTTATTGGCACAATGTATTTGATGCTTGGATAAAGAATAATATCTAAGATTATTTTGATGATCGCTATTCATAGAGAAAGAATGGATAGGACACAACTCATTAATATTTTTCGTTGTAGTAGTACAAAAAAAATCAAAGGGTTCATACAAAACAGTTTTGTTCGTGAAACTAAATCCTTTTTTGTAAGAGTTAGTGCCATTGCTGCATTGCAGCCAAATCTGGCTGGAAGTACCGGGGGAGTACCTCTCGCTCTCATAATACAGCCGTGAAGTGACATCGTTTCGTGCGTTAGAACGGTTAGTAATTTCGCTAGCCATAACTATATGCCTGTGCACACGGATTCGAATCCTGTCTAGGTCACAGATGTATATTATATAACATATGATATTGTATAGGTACATAATATTATATGTATTTCTGTAATAATATTTTAAAACTCGCGCCGGCCCAATTCATCGCAACCGCTTGTTGAGTTGATGTTAATGTGCGTCGGAAGTCACCAAAATAAACATTCGTTTGCAGGGGGCAATAAATAAAATTAGTCTCCGTACATTGAATCCATTCTGGCTCAGACCTCGGTCCGAGACAGACCTCTTACTACAATAGCTTGCTATTATAGTAAAGTCGCGCTAAGCGAACGTCTGCTCAGCGAAACAAAGGAACTATTGTTTTTTTCAAAATTTTTGTTTCCATTGTTCGCAGAGCTCTCTCTGTTTCACCGCTATCGCGTTATCGATAGTGGCGTCCGAATTTTTTGTGTCCGAATACACAAAAGTTCTCGTAACACGTGTGTTTTGTGTGAAGTGAAAGTGCCGCGTTTCCCCGTTTAAGCCCCTTGGCCAGTCGCGAATAATTTGTACCGCTGCAAATTATCGTTGTGTTGTGAATAGTAGTTTCGCGTTGTGTTTTAGTTTCCCCTGGAAACTCTAAATTCAGTGTGTAAGTGGATCTCTAAGTACACTTACTATTATCACACCCCCGCGCTTAGCGGGGTTCTTTACTCACCCGTCCCGCGTAAAGCGGGATGGACTAGAGTCTTTTGTGTGTTTTCCCTTGTCCGATTCTGAGTCAGAATACCGTAAATTCACCCCTCTCATATATTAAATACCTCAGTCATGAGGGATTTATCCGACCAAGACATCCTGACGTTCTTGTCAGCTAAGCCCGACGTTAAAGCCTCCATTAAAAAATTTATTCTAGATGCGTTAGCACAAACTCCCCTCCCAGGTATCTCCTCTCCTGAGGATGAATTAGTTGTAGGCGAGACCGCGCTCTCCAGGC
>LUGF01011652.1:305893-318128 GCA_001625245.1 Calycopis cecrops
TAAATCAATTTTTCAAATGCCACACTGCATGCTTGCATGCAGTCGAATTGGGCCGGCACGACCGGGGAGGTACCTCACGCTTACACGAGGCTGGCGTGAAGTGACAGCTGTGCTGTCGCGTTTCGTGCGGTGTGTAAGTAGCCGGTGGCCTATGGAGGTGGGAGGAGAAAGGAGGGCAGCGCATCTGTATAGCATTATGCTGATGTTTGTGGGCGTCGGTAGTCATGAAAATGACTCCGGCTGCTCGTTTGCCCTCCTATATCATAAAAAAAAAAATAAGAATTAAAGCTTCACCTTTTTTTTAAGCAGCAGCAAGCAGTCCTGCCGGCCCTGGGTGAGCCGGAAGGGTGTGTCGGACTCGGCACAGGGCCCTACCGACTACAAACCACGGCGAGAGCCTTCGGTCGCTGTGGTGGAGTGGCCCGGATCTATCAGCAACAGGGCACCCCAGGGACTGGGCGGTCACTGGTAAAAGACCGGTCTTCATCACAAAAGGGTCTCACTCCGGCTATTATAGCGATCCCGACGACGTCGCCGACTTGTAACAAGCTTCACCTCACACCTTCGGTGACAATAAGACATAATAAATCACGCGAGTATCACTGCAATCTACAAACCAAGACAAAACGGAGTAGTCTGTGTTACAAATGTACTGTTAGCGGACGTCGACAACAGAATAATTTAACAATGCAAGTTCCTTGGAGACTGTATAATTAAGCAATTTACACAATTGTTTACGTCAGTCTGCAGCTTAGGAAAATTTTATTATGTAGAAATATCAACAATCTTTGCTATTTCATGCACTTAATTTACATACTTGTGACGTAATTTAAAAACAATTATGTTAGGAAATTCCATTTATGGTAATTCTAATAAGATAAGGTAGTGCTGCTTGCATGCAACTGAATTGGGCTAGAACGACCTGGGAGGTATCTTTTACACGAGACCGGCCTAAAGTGACAGCTGTGCTGTCGCGTTTCGTGCGGTGTGTAAGTAGCCGGTGGCTAATGGAGATGTGAGGAGAAACGAGGGCATCGCATCTGTATAGCTGGATGCCGTGTCTATGGGTGTCGGTAATCATGAAAATGGCTCCAACTGCTCGGTCATAACGTAAAAACACTTGAAAAAAAAATTATGGAAACTTACAAACAAATTTTCTCCAAATTTCCTCAAACGTCTCTCCAATGATCAAATGGGATAATTAATATAAATTAATAGAGAAACATACATGACCTATGCGGGATGCGAACCCGCGATCCCTGATGCGGCATACTCCGCTTATCCGAGCCCTGTACCACTGCGCCAGCCTGGTCGTCGAACAGCCTGCCATTATACGCAACTCGTATGCATGGCTGTCATGTGACTATATCGCTTCAGTGAGAGGTACTTTTCGGTCGGAGACGGTCCAATTTATCTGTAATGCAGCATAAGTGGCCTATAGAGGGAAGAGGAGGAAGGGGGATAACGCATCTGTAAAACTTCTATGCGGATGTCTATAGGAGTCGCGTCGGTAGTCATGAAAATGGGTCCGAATGCCCGTTTTCCCACTTATGCTATAAAAAAATAAGTAATATATCAGAGATACAAATAAAATTCAATATTTTTGTAAGTTTTATTATTTATTTTTCGATATACATAATATTAATAAAAAAAGAAGGCCAAAACAAGGTGATATTAAATAACATGTTTTTGTCGTTGTGTCCATAGATCACAACGCCATAAGTATAATAAAAACGCCAATAAAAACTCAATTAATTATATTTACCGTCGCTTCTGCAGATAGCCGCCCGCCCGCCATCTCGCCGCCTTGACTTATTGTGATATGAAACCTTCGGTAGCCAAGGAACTACTGACACAAAACTTATATACGTACTAACTACTAATGCGCGTAGAATTATTGTCTTTTGTCAGCTGTATATCAGTAGTATACAAATATCAGTTAATAATTTGTGTATCTTAAATGTCATATTGGCAAATATATATTACTAGCTGCGACCCGCGGTTTCACCCGCGTAAATTTTGAACCCGTGAAAAGTCATCCCACGGCATCCGATAAGACAGAAATCTATGTGTGTGCCAAATTTGATGAAAATCGGTACCTACAGCAGGTTTTGCGTGAAGGAGTAACAAACAAACAAATAAACAAACTAACATACAACCTTTAGCATTTATAATATTAATAGGATTATTTTTTAATGAAATCTACAGATTGTTCGCTGCGCGCGAATTTGAATGGCGCGCGGCAGGGCGACAGATCAACGAATCAACGATATTTTCAAGCCGTTTAGAAGTTGACATTCCGACACCAGCGCCACCTACTGGATCCAATTGTATTTTTTTACCATACAACCATCGAAATATCCATATAAATTTTTTTTATCCCCATCGATCAATCCTTTTAGAAGTGGACATTCCGACAGCAGCGCCACCTACCGGATCCAATCGTATTTTTTACCATCCAGGTAACCATCGAAATACCCATACAAAATTTCAACCCAATCGGTTGAGCCGTTTAGAAGTTGACATTCCGACAACAGCGCCACCTACCGGATCCAATTGTATTTTTTTTACCATCCAGGTAACCATCGAAATATCCATATAAAATTTCAACCCAATCGATCAAGCCTTTTAGAAGTTGACATTCCGACAGCAGCGCCAGCTACCAGATCGAATTGTATTTTTAACCTTCCAGATAACCATCGAAATACCCTTATAAAATTTCAACCCAATCGGTTGAGCCGTTTAGAAGTTGACATTCCGACAGAAGCGCCACCTACCGGATCCAATTGTATTTTTTTACCATCCAGGTAACCATCCAAATACCCATATAAAATTTCAACAGAATCGGTTGAGCCGTTTAGAAGTTGACATTCCGACAACAGCGCCACCTACCGGATATAATTGTATTTTTTGCCATCCAGGTAACCATCGAAATCGACCAAATCGCAATTACGACTGCTAATATTATTTACATAAGTTTGGCACACGAATAAAGGAAAACGTGGATGAATGCATGATCCCAAGTAGCAGTCCCGGGAGATGATTCCTATGTCATTATTTTATTGGAAAAACTTTAGTCAATAAAGACTAATCTCACAGTAAACTCAGGAACACAATATACACACTACACAGAGTTAAAGGGAGTAATCTCCCTTGTACTAATGTACAGTAGAATTCTTCTTTTCATTTTGGTCCCATGTTTCTCAAAGAAAACGATTCAGTTCCTTTACTCACATATTCCTGAGCTTAGTGGGACCTTGACTTTGTAACATAGCAACAAAAACAACTAACTTTGCCCGTAAAAAAAGTATAAATTCATTCCATGGGACCATTATCGGGACCAGAAGAGATATAAATGTCATCCCCCAAGAACGTTTTATCGGGTTAGGAGGTATCCCAAGATAATTATACTTTTTGTGCTCCAAATATCTCTTATATGCATTTATTTTTACATGTACCATATTAGGTCGCAGCCGAATGTAAAAGATACAAAATCATCCCTTAGCTTCCCACAAGTAGGTAAATTTTTTTATCTATTTATTTTTTTATCGGGATAAAAACTATCCAATAGGTATGTAAATACAGGTTCCCTTCTAACCATATGAGTAATTTCATGAAAATCGGATAAGTAGTTGTAACGTGAAAGAGTAATAAACAAATTAAAGTCAACATCCCATAGCATCCCGCAGGAACATTTTTTCGTAATAAAAATATCCCATATATTAATACAGGTTCCCTTCTAACCATATCTCAAATTTCATGAACATCTGATAAGTAGTTTGAGCTTGAAGGAGTAACAAATACATTCAAGTCATCATCTCATAGCATCCCACAGGAACATTTTTTCGGGATAAAAACTATCCTATGTGTTAATCCATGTTACCCTCTATGTGTGTGCAAAATTTCATGAAAATCGGTTTAGCAGTTTTTACGTGAAGAAGTAACAAACAAACAAACAAACAAACAAACAAACAAACAAACAAACAGACAAACAAAAATTTAGATTCAGTCCCATGTATGGATTTCCCCTCTTTATTTTTTAATTTATCTATTTTTGTTTAGCTTAAAACTCGTTTGACGGTAAATACATCAACCTACAAAGTTTCAACTACGTAGGTACGCATTATAGTTTCGGAAAAAAATTACTGTGACTAACGGATATATAAAGGTTCTGTTTTTAGTAATTTGGCTACGAAATCCTAAAAAAGAGAAGATAGTGTCAATTTTATCGCTAAACGCTAGTAAATCTATACACCTAGCTATATTCATAGGAAAATGCATTTAAATGTTGGCCTGAATCATAAATAATATTATAGAGTACTCAAACGAACAAATAATCCGGTATCAGTGCAGCTAGAGTAATAAAAACATTTTATTTCACACTACAAAAACCATTAGTGACACTTTTTTGCTGACACAAGTCATATTCGTGCTCGATTTTAAAAACCGGCCATTAGTGGTGCCGAGCTATCGATAGTTCCACTATCGATAATTGACTTCGAAAATCAGTTGGCGTATCGATAGTATTGATATTTTTGATCGCTAGCTATACTATAAAAAAAAAAAAAAAAACTCCTTTAGTTTGGTAATTCGATTGGTAAAAGTGTTATATTGTGAATCCAGCTCACACACGCACCTATTCATATTATGATATACCACCAATACCATACCAATTTCATAATATGTGGCTGCCTATTATCAAATTACACTTATTTATAGCCCATTTTGTAATAATCTTATCAAGTCCTTTGACGTGACACATACAATATTCGCATTTGTGACCCTTATTTTTTTGCGCGTATCCTATTTACGAAGATGGACTACCTTATAAAACGCATTCATTGTACACTGTGCATGTCGATATTATTCAAGGGCCAACCCGCGGTATCAGTCCGGGCAGCCCGACCGCACTCACATCCTTTGACACCCACTGACAGGTATCGACATGTTATTAGGTTTGTCGATAACCCGATGTCATTGATTCGACCTAACCACAAAAATGTTATTCAAAAAATCCTTTGGAATTAAACAGAAATTGGTCCATATAACATCCAATCAGCGGCAGCGCAGCGTATACGTTAAAATAAATGATATTAATTAATAAAGATGATAAACATTTTGTCGAATGATTGGCTATTTTAATTAACAAATGAAAAACGCGAAATTGATAAGCAACAAGTACAATAATATGTTGATTACAACACATTTGTACATTGTAATTTTAACATAATTATTAATTACACTATAATTATACAATAACACCGACAACGACTGCGGGCACACTTCATTATTTTGTGGTAAAATTCACATAGGCTTGTATTATTTGCGGTTATCTGTCAATTTGTGAACAAATTATACGCACGTGTACTCACACATTGTACTCAAATAATTGATAGAAAAATGGTAAAACCATTTTTCTATCAATTTTTTTAGGATTTCGTAGCCAAATGCAATCAAACCCTTTTAGAAATATTTGATATAATTGATAGAAAAATGGTTTTAATTTTTTTAGGATTTCGTAGCCAAATGGCAAAAACCCTTATAGATTCGTCTTGTCTGTCTGTCCGACCATCTGCCTGTCCGTGCGTCCGTATGTTACAGCCATTTCAGAATGTGTGTGATGCAGAAGTGATGCGAATCGAGCCCTGATTTTACTCGAGTCAATTGAGTCAGTTTGTTCAGCCAAGTGAATATCCTGATTGCTCATTTGCCCCAGTTACATATACACGTCAAGTAGAAGTAGGACAAGTCTGACAGATCAGAGTTCATAGCTGATGTCTAAGTTCATCTTTGCTGTGTGCATCTTTACTGGTAATCCGCAGCTCTCTACCTACGGTGATATATGCTTGTAGCTGTCACTAAGTCATGATAATATCAAACATCCCTCTCTCTAGTCATCTGTACCTAACCATAGACATCATCTATGGTATGATTATTCAGTATATAGTCTACGACTAAACATAGACAACACATACACTAAATACTAAACAGACCCCTTAAACTATAAAATAATATACTGATAACTAGATAGGTACCTAATATATTATAAATTAACAGTATAAGAACTGTTTTCACCATCCTTGATTTTTCTTTATGGTATAGAGGGCAAACGAGCAGTCGGGCAATTTTCATGACTACCGAAGCCCATAGACATCCGCAAAGAGGCTACACAGATGCGCTGCCCTTCTTTCTCCTTCCACTTCCATGGACCACCGGCTAATTGTACACTGTTCGAAACGCGACAGCACAGTTGTTACTTTGCGCCGGTCTCGAGGAAGCGAGAGATGGTCGAGGTCCAGTGACTTTTTTACTCGAGTGACATTTTTATTTGAGTGACATTTTTATTCGAATGACTTTTTTACTCGAGTACAACTCGAGTGGGGGAGCAATCTTACTCGAGTGACTCGAGACGATCACTACTCTATACATAAAACTGAATCTGAAATATTTTTTTTTCATCTAACCTATATGTGGGGGTTGTCTATGGTGTTTAAAAATGACATTAAAACGTTACTAAAACTATTTTTCGTCAAAATCTATTGTTTGAAAGATAGACGCTTCCAAAGTGAAAAATGAGTGCCCCCGTCTAACTTTAAAAATAAGTAGGTACCTATACTTAAATAAGAATGAGAAATGTAAAAAATATAATACATACTGTAGATCTCAATGAATCTTTCAATGAAAATTAGTATGAGCGAGATATCGTTATTAGTTTTTGAGAAATAACCAATGACCAAGTCAAACCATGTGGCCGAATTGTCAACTTGTTACTTTACCTTCTTTTCTTTTACTTTACATTCGAACCATTCAATAGCCGTGCTGATGTTTATAGGCGTAGGTAGTCACAGTCCTTTTTGGTTGTTCGATTGTATAAAGCAAAAAGGAGGGTTCTATATTTTGTTGTCAAATTTTGGTCATAAAACACTTTCACATTTCTTTCACAAAATAAATGTTTTTATCGATACAACTTGAATACATACGAAAAACTGATTCGAGGATCTTGATGGGACGCCATTAATCACAAGTCAATCTGAGTGTTCAGTCCTCGAAGGACCGCCTGACGGACAAATGTATGAAATCCGTCAGCGTCTTGGGAACATTGGAACTGCATTTAAAACTGAATTTGACAAAGTACGTTTTATGACAGCAAAAAAGTGAAATGGCCGCATCGAAATTGAACTTAAGACATATGAGAGAAGCATTACAATATGATTGATATTCACATCTTTCGATCCGTGTAAAATCGATTTGAATGTGATGAGAAATATCTAAAGATTTGTTAAAAACCGAATAAAATTGCGTTATTATTAAAATTGAGCGTTGCTTTAAGGTACAATTCCGAGACGGGCTCCCGACCGCTTTATACTAAGCGGTGGATAATTATAAAAGTCAATAAAAAACAATGTTAAGATATCTGAACCCATATAAGGGTTATCTTGCGACGATTACCGATATTATTCTTTAAATGATTATTTAGTTCTACTTTTTAGGGTATCTTAAAAATGATAATTAGGAAATAATAATTCTTTTAATAAAATCGAGGACCCCTAAGATGGAACACTAGCTGATCTGACATTAAGAACGTTGCCCATTTTTTTATACTCCGTATCCGTATAAAACGGAATTATTTGAACCGGATTAACTTTGGGCTCAATTGATTATGAGAGTGTAATTAATAAGAAAAAAAACCCCATCTATCTCTTCCACCTCTCGTCTGACTCTCAATTTCTCAATTCATCAGTGACGGGTGCATGAAGTATTGGCGCATTGCCAACTCCTCAACGAGAGTAGGGTGGTATCAGCGGTCAGAAAATAGGCATCGGTAGTCATGAAAATGGCTCCAATTCCTCGTTTTCCTCCTTGTGTTATAAAAAAAATCTAAATGAGCAGGAGGTGTTTTAATACAGGTTTTTTATAGCATAGGAGGCAAACGAGCAGTTAGGTCACCTGATGTAAAGTGATCACCAATGCCCAAAGACATCCGAATGATGATGACAACAACACAATATGTTAATTTCAGCATGACTCTACCGCCTGAAAATAATGACGACCGTCTTATTGTTTCAATATCAAGCCATCACTCGGAAATAGCAAATCTATCTGTTGCCAGTAAGCAGAAGATCACAAACTGAATAATTCATAAGCATGTAGTTTCTGGAAAGGTCAGCTAATGCGGGAAAATCATTCTTTATTAATTTCTGAGTGACATTATGCCAATTACGGGGGCATCGGAATATCGATTAGATGTGGTTTTCTTGTATCCAAACAGCTCTATTTCGGGTCTCACATTTACATTTCATTATGTCATTGATCTAATTTGTTTTGGAAAGTTTTTATAACTTGTACTCTACGATCATTGTCAGTCAGTTATGTTTTTTTAGTGTTAGAGGGCAAACGTGAAGTCGGAGCGTTTTTCTGACTCTCGACGCCGTCTTCTTTTCTTTTTTTAACAGTAATTAGAGCCATTTTCATGATACGAGCAGTTAGAGCCATTTTCATGACTACCGACGTCCGCAATCATACACAGGTATTATACAAATGCGTGGTTCTCTTTTCTCGCCCCCACAGGCTACTTAAACACCAGCTGTAGTAAAGTGACAGCTGTGCTGTAGCGTTTCGCGGTGTGTAAGTAGCCCATGGAGATGAGAGGAGAAAGGAGGGCAGCGCCGCTGTATAGCCTCTATGCGGGTGTTTATGGGCGTCGGTAGTCATGAAAATGGTTCCGACTGCTCGTTTACCCTCATACCATAAAAATTCGGAAACTTAGATAATACCGAAGTGCGACAGGATGACTTTCATTCAGCGATCATGTGAGCGCGACAATGTAGGAAACAAATCGTTCATCCAAAGTAAGCATCAATATCTATTAAGATATATGTTGTAAGAAATCCCCCAGAATGCTAGAGCAAATTCTTTCTTCATTCGTCCTATTGTAACGTCCATCCGTGGCAGTAATTTAAACAAATAAATAAATAAAAAACACTTTATTTTGCACCAAAATAACAATAGCTCAGAACTTAGAACTAGTCTATCTAGTAGTACAAAAAGGCAGTCTTACTGCTCTCAGCGGTCTCTTCCAGACAACCAATAATAAAAAAGGAATCAACATATACAAAAGAAGATAATTGGCACAAACACGAGTAAAGAAGATAATTTTGAATATTTTCATTTTTCAAAGTAAATATAAAGTATAATTATTAACATGATCATAAATTCTAAAGCATATTATGCACCTGGGGCATACAAACATTTTATAACATTGACATTTCGTACCCGAGGTTACTTGTAAATAGTTAATAGAGCGTCTAACAATGTACTGTGCTGAAATATTCACGTCGGGGTGGCAAGATTTGTCCTTTAAAAAGGCTTTTTAGCCCCGCTCGATTGTTATTACGAATATGTGGAACATAAAAATATTCCAACAACGAGAAAGTAGGATTAAAATTATATACAAAATAACATGAATAAGACAGTACATCAAGGGCCTGTTTTATCATCAAGTATCAAGCTAAACTTAACTCTAAATCATTACCACATAAATGCTTCTTATTTCATTCTTCTAACTGGAACCTGTTAAGAAAACAGTTTTTGTAGTTCATTTTTCAAGAATAATTTTAATTAGGAAGTAGAGCCACTCGGATTTAAAATCTTAATATATATATGTATACATATGTAATATTTATTGTGTGCGTGTGTATGTCACTGAGTTCCCCTTAAATGACTGGTCCGATTTTAATGTAATGTTTTGTCTGTTCAAGAGGATTTGGCAATGGTTTAGATTCACAAATCTGTCGGGCAGCTAGTTCTCTCTCTCTTCTGTCTTAATCCTCCACCCTTAGGCCACTAGCTACACACACATCGCACGAAACGCGGCAGCTTCTATTGATAACCGGCCTTAACGTTTAAAGGACTGTATTGCAGCCAATGGAAACCACTTCGAATAAACTTTTTATATTTTTAATTGTTTCATATTTGTGTATAAAACTAACACACTGTAAAAGTAATAAATGTTATTTGCAATTATGTTCTTTTCTTCGTAAAAGAATTTATGACTAGACTAGATATAGATTCAGTCCCCCTCGACGGATCCACCTTGTCGTAGTGAGGGGGCTTATTAGCCGTGGCTTGGACCATAACGGTAAAGCGAACAGATCCGCTCCTCGAACGAGAAGCTCCGATTGGACTTCAGGCCGTGGGCCCGCTCTGGATGCGTCCCCGACCCGAGGGGGGTGCGGAGGTCGAAGTGGCGGTAAGGCGCGCCTTTGTGTGAAAAGAAGCTCCGTGCTCCACGTGGAAGGGCTGCGAAAGCAGCCAGGCACCGACGGGTTCGCGGATGTGTGCGAAAGCGTGCCCGTATTCCCGCCGTACGGTGCGGGTAGAAAGCACAATGAGGCTTTAGCCGGTAAGAATCTGGCATAACCCAGCTGCTCCACCGGGCGGCTGGCTATCCATGACAATTACCCACTTAAAAAAAATGTATACATTCAGTACTGTTTACTTAGTTTAAAGATCAGTGGAAAATATGTTTCTATAAACTCACTCATCAGAAATTCCATTTCAAGCCCTCAGTAAGCTGAACCGCCAACACAAAGGCGGCATTCTTGAAATGTGTAAGAATTTCGGTGTTTCGAGATTCTATGAAATGGCATATAAAATTTATTTTCAGATGTTATATTTCAGTTTATACATAGGGGATTATTATTACAAAATATACTTATACTGTAATATGTATAAATGACAATTTCTCTTTTAAGAAAAAGCTTATAAATCTTGCTAAGCTTTGTTTCCTACGCCATTTTTAATGTATACTAGCTTCCACCCCCAGCTTAGCCCGCGTGGATTTCAGACTTCAAAAATAGAGTTATTATACATATAAACCTTCATCTTGAATCACTCTATCTATTAAAAAACCCATCATTATCTGATGCGGAATTTTAAAGATCTAAGCATACATACACACAGACGGCGGAAAGCGAATCGTTTCGCAACACTAAGAATTGGTTTGTTTGCGAAACACGCGGAGACGCTATTATTCTTTGTGTACAAGTCGCTTTGTTAACTCTTAGTTTTCTAATATTTCTAGTGGGAAGGCATTCCCCTATTGTTGATGAAAATATTTTCGATTTCATTATTTCCACAAAGTTTAAAGAAAATATAATGGATCTATCTAATAAAAGAGACATTGAGTTCCAAATGTAAATATAAATCACAGATGTATTTGTGTTTCCGTTCCTTTTGTTCGTGTAAATAAAGAAACATTGATATCACGTACATGAATAAATATTCCATTCGATCATTCGAATGATTTAAAAATAGATATATATCATGGGTTCCCAATCTTTTTCAGTTCGCTGCGCAGTTTCAAGTTAAGTATTTTGTCATGGCGCATTCGACCATAATTACACATACGAGATTTAGGGTATACCTAAATCTCGTATGTGTAATTATGGTCGAAAAGTTTTATGAGGCTATTTTCTGTACCAATCTAATCGCCCAAAAAGATACTCGCGATATTTATAAATCTACTCACCGCGCCGCTCTTTACTTTATACGGCGCACCAGAGCGCCGAGGCGTACAATTTGGAAACCCCTGATGACCAATGTTTATTGGAAGTTTGGAGCTCTATTGTTATCAGGCGGAGGACGTCCACTGCTGAAAAAGTCATCGCCCAAAAAGCGCTGCAGTTCACGCTTACTACGCCTCTTGCCTAATTATGAGAATAAACACTTAAAATATCTATAATTTAAAAAAAATATATATTTTTTTCGACACTATTTGTCATGTTGTATTGCAATTTGCATATTATCTCTCCTATGATACCGTCCTGTTATGCTGTCTCGTTTTGTGAGGCTTATGAGTTATCTTTGGGCCATTGAGAATGTAAAGAAATTTATCTGCATTCTTTATTTAAAACTATATATTTGAATACCCCTCTAAATGGGTTTTTTATTTTTGTATTTGAATACTACAAATGTAGGGTACATTCCACATTGAAACGGGTATCCCGTTTTTTGATTTTATTTGTATATAGCCTCAAAACGTACGAGCGGAGCCGCGGGTAAACGCTAGTATTGAATATAACTTAAAACTGAAACGTTTCTGTCTCATGAAAGTAAATCCATTTTATTGAAAGGCAGATCAAAGGTTTTTTATATCAATTCAAAAGTTGGAATCAATTCTCAATAAAAAGCAGAATTTTAACGACAATTTTATGCAATACTGGCTTATGAAGGT
>LUGF01011652.1:326124-338538 GCA_001625245.1 Calycopis cecrops
TACGCCGGTCCCGTGTAAGCGAGTGGTACCTCCCCGGTCGTGCCGGCCATATTCGGCTGAATGCAAGCATGCAGTGTGGCACTACCTTTTACTAAATTGTAACAGTTTTTGCAATATAAAACCTATCAATATCATTTATAGCAATAATCTCTTATTGCAGTATCGCTGGTGTCGTAATGAACATTTGTTAAATAGCCATTTAAATTTAATTAATCTCTTTAAGTCGTTGCTCATAAATCTCTGCGAGCTGTCAATTTCATTTAAACGCTCATAAATAAACGAACGAATTACATTTTTAATTCGTTACAATTTTCGGCGAATATCTGCTTAATTATGTGCGTCTGACGCGATAAATACCGGATGAGTTACGAGCGGTTGTGTCTGTCAGCCGGTGCACTGTGACGTCACTGGTTGGCCGCGAGATTAGATGCAGCGAGATAATAATATCTGTGGACTTTCGTTAGTCTAATCCCGTGCTAAGTACCGTAAGGACTTGTGTTACGGGTACTAGCCAACGGAAATATATTTAATACTTTACAAATTTAAGAAATGTTATATACTTAAGGCTTTTACTACAGAAATACATACTTTAATACATAGATGACCATGACCTAGACGGGATTCGATCCCTCGAACACTGGTGAAACACGCTTTGCTTACCCGAGCTGAAAAGATGAAGAATAATAGATGTGGAATAACATATTTTGAAAACGTCCTTAATGTGGGTACATATTCTTTAACTCTCACTCCTCCAAAACGACTCAACAGATTTTTATGGATTTTTTTTTTATTTATTCCTACGTTTTTAAGAAAACAAAACTTACGCGAATGAAATCGTGTGTCATAAATAGTCTGTGTAAGCTAATCATCACTTGTAAAGTGGTCATGTGAACGAGAGATAACTCCCTGGTCGCGCTAACCTCTGACTAAATATAACGATTATAAGAGTCATTTAATAGTCATATAATAGTCATATGTTTCACATAGCGGATGTCGGTCCTTGTAATACTACGGACAATAGAATAGCCAGATGTTTTTCAAGCCGTGCATAAGGGAAATTCAGTTCAATAGCAAACTATAGGTCTCCACCAAAATTTGGCTTTCCGGGAATTCTTGTTATTTTACCACTTTTTTAGCTCTATATTGACCGGACTAGTATGAAGAATAATAAAACAGAATAAACTAAACCTAATGTTAAATTTTGTTGGTCATATCAAAAATATTAAAATTTCCCTTAAGTCCTACAGAATGTCTTTTTTATTGTATAGGAGGGGGTGGGGCAAACGAGCAGACGGATCCATTTTATTACTACCTAGGCCCATTGTCATTCGAATAGCAGCTATACAGATGCACTGTCCTGTTCTTTTCGCCCTCCTCCATAGTTCCATGGCTACTTACACACTCCACGAAACTCGACAGCACAGCTGTCAATTTACGCCGGCTTCGTGTAAGCAAGAGGTACCTCCCTGTTCGCGCCGGTCCAATTCGGATGCATGCAAACATGCAGTGTGGCACTAACTCTTACAATTGTCACATTAATAAGATCACAAACCCATGTTCTTCTATTAGGTTTTTTAAGTGGTTCACAAATAAATTATTTTTATTCTTATTCTTATTCAGTGTCCAGCTCCAGAATAAGTACTGCCGTACTGCGGTTTTATGTCTGGAAAAATATTGTAGCAATTTAGTCGTTATGAACACTAATAAAATCTAAATGTTAAGTGGCATTCAAAAACTATATACCAGTCTTTTTATGGTAAAGGGGAAAAGTAGTTTCTATACGGATGTCTTTGGGCGTCGATAGCCATGAAAATGGCTCCGACTGCTCGTTTGCCCCCCCTATACCATAAAAAAAAAAAAGAGCAGTTGGAGCCATTTCCACGATTATCGACGTCCATAGACATCCGCATAGAGGCTATGTATTTGCGCTGCCCTCCTTTTTCCTCCCTCCTCCATGGGCATCATTAGTCACCAATGCTGCATAAATTCACCTGTGACACTGATCTCTACGGCTCACCACCATAAACCACATTAAATAACAACCAAATGTCTCCCATTATTCGTTGGCCCCCTTGCTATTATATAGCTTAATTTTTGAGTCTAAGACTAAATAAATGTATCACCGGGGAAGTAACTTCACACTCGCTTCCGTGACTAGCATAAAATATTTAATCTAGAGGCAATTTAACTTTCTGGAGAATCTACACGACGTCAAGAGCTTAGAAAAAAGATCTAGAATTTGTAACTTTAAAATGGTGACGGGTATGCAATTTGGAGTTCATTAAAATAAAGTAAGAAAATATTAGGTAATATGCTTCTTTGGCGATTTTGCGGCCATCTACTTAATATCACTAGTTATGCCCCGTGGTTTCACCCGCTTAAAATCTGACCCAAAGGAACCAATTTTTTTCGGGATTAAAAGTATTTTTATGTTGTAGACTTTAGTAAAATATATCTTTGCTAAATATTTTTAAATACACGGTAATAACATTAAGCTTCGAACTTTCATTTGAGACAAACACATTATTAGGTATTACCTACTTGGTAAGAACTAGTAAAAATTTAATATCAGAACACATTGTAAAATTGAAATTTGAATGTGTTGCTTAGATTTTTTATGTGTGTATAATAGTAACACCGTCTGCTGTCTGTGCGTCCGGCGGAGAAGTACGATATAGAATATTGAAACTATGCTGATTTTTCGTTTCGAGTCGTCGATTTATTTGTTGTTCATTAACAGGAAGTATAATAAATAATTGAATTTTTCAAAAAGTAGCGCCATTACGAATTGCAGTCGAATTGGAACAGCTAGAACGTGGAGGTACCTCTCAATCCTAGACTGACAATGTAGAACGTGATACTCCAATCATGGATATCTGCACCGGAATAGCTATAATCAACAGTAGCATCATATTTGATCGCACAAACGATGCAAATTAATTACCAATCCTAGCTCCGGGTTCCTAGCTGACGAATGTCGTGACTTACTGCTGTTGATCTAATAACAGTATTTATCACTGGCAATGCCCCATGGTTTCATCTGCGTAAAATGTAACCCAAAAAACATATTTTTTCGGGTTTAAAAGTATTTTTTATTGTGTTTGCACTGTATACTTTAAAGTGTAAATGAATAAAAATATAAATAAAATTTCAATGAATAAAAAATGTGACTTTATTTCGTCGTTAAAATATCTTATTATCACTACATAGTATTAGACAAAGTATGTGTGTCTGTGGGTATGCTTAGATCTTTATTTATGCAACAGATTTTGGTGCGGTTTTGTTAAATAGATATTATAGATAGGGCGATTCAAGATGAAAGTTTATGTTATGTATAATAACTCTATTTTTGAAGTCCGAAATCCACGCGGGCGAAGCTGCGGGCGGTAGCTAGTAAAATATAAATATCTCCTATACTACAGGACCTACATTAAAAAATATTTTACTATATTAATACTACATTATCACTGTTGAACCTAGAGAAAAATAGTTTCCTAACTATGTGCTTTTTAGTAGTTCCTGAGACATATTATATAACACAATAAAGTCGTAGGTATACCCATTTCTTAGGGTTAAATAAAAGAAATATAAACACCGATCGCATTTAGTTAAGCTAATCCAAGTAATGCATTCAAGACTTGGACTAACAAAGTTTTATGCCGCTGTATTTACTATTACAATTTTACCGTTTACAAACACTTACATACAAGAAACCCCCAACATCTCACTACTGTTTATCGACAACTTGAAGCCTAGTTGATACTCATTCACCATATTAGATAAATAAAAAAAATATTAATAAAACGTTTTTATTCAATATATAATCTTATTCGACGGACGTTCTATAGATTTCTCACAAATTGCAATGTCAACGCTTTCAACGTGATTTGCAGAAAACGAAACAAATACCAGCTCCGGCAGATAGCGAAATAATTTTCGCTGGGAAGCCGATGAATAGCTCTATCTACTTCGTACAATAAAGACATTAAGAACAAAGTCTTGTCAATGGATACAAACCAAATAAAATCGAATATAAATAAACCAGCTTTTGTTTATCGCTGTCTTTTGTTTATTGGGAATAGTTTGACGACTTCTTAGGTGTAACTTTCTGAGAATATAATTATACAAAGTTAATATAATATTATTAATAGTTGTTGGTTATTGAACAATTGTTTACATAACACATTACGTTTATGTAAACAATTTCTTATGTAAACATGACTTAATTCGAGTCATTAAACAGAAAGTCATAACAATCATAACGCCATAAACTAACAAGATAAACTACCAGTATTGCAAATATTACTTCCAGATTTATCGTTTCGATTCCCTTTTATTTTCTCTTTTCTTATAACATTGTTTGAAAAGAAAAACACTAGACTAACACAGAAATATGTGAAGTTACCTTCCGTCTTCATAATCAGATTAGTTCGATATCAAAATAAAATGAAAATATAAAATAATATGGCTTGTCATCTTATTTATATATGCATGCAAAATTTTAGCTATCTCGGTAAATGTTAAGTGTATCAAATTTGACTTTCAAGATTCCATTACAGACCAACCTCGTGACGTAACCTAAATAATAGCTTGTAATAACATTGAATAATAAAATAAGATTACAACAGTTATTAAAAATACTGTGACAAAATGACATCTGTCATCTCAGTCCACCCGTGATGGTTGATGTAAAGCTGAAACGTCGGACTTGTAAAATAATTAAATAAACCACGATAAAATCCATCAAAGTTGTTTTATTGTAATAATAATATACTAGCTTCCGCCCGCGGCTTCGCCGTAAAGTTTTATGAAAATCCGTTCAGTAGTTTTTGTGTGAAAGAGTAACAAACATCCTTGCAAACTTTCGCATTTATAATATTAGTAGGATTCGCGTACATTTAAGACATCATTATTGTAACATGTTCGAACTTACTGATAAGATAGTATTTTTGAAAACTGTTTTTTTATGGTATAGGGGTGCAAACGAGCAGTCCGGATTTTCATTACTACCGACGTCCATAGTATCCACACAGAGGCTATACAGATGCGATGCCCTCCTTTCTCCACCCCACCTAACAAACCACCGGCTACTTACACATTGCACAAAGCGCGTCAGCACAGCAGTTATTTTACGTCAGTCTCTTGTAAGCGAGAGACACCTCCCCAAAGTGCCGGCCAAATTCGACTGCCTGCAATCTTGCAGTGTGACACTATTTCTTACTGAAGACAGTTTAGATTGCATGTCCACGTGAATACTATTTCCCAAATTACCTGGCGATATGTGAACCTCTTACTGAACTGAATACCAAAATTAATAATCGTCGTTTTCTGGTTGTTAATAATTATGTTAATTAGAGATAATCTATATCATTGCTTTAATATCGTTAAGCACTAGTTAAATATTTGCGAGACACAAGACAGACGACATCTGCGGTATGAGATAATGTTTGTCTTGTCTGTCACGCTGCGTATTAGTGCGGGTTAATTAGTTCAGACGTAAATCCTGGCGATGGCTGTAACTAATTGCGATACGTCGCTGATAATCCGACTAAATTTAGAACGGTCCTTAATGTTTCATGTGTGAAGATCTTAGTTGTATATAAAAATATCTTGTTAGTGTGTAAATGATAATCGCAAAATTTTCTGTAGATTATTCTTTTGGTATGAGAAAAGTATATTTTCTGTGCGTTTAAGTAAGTTAAGTATAGTTTTTGTTGTAGTATATCTAAGGGTATCGTTACTTACGCGAGGAAAGCGCGGAGCGTGACTAGCATATACTTATAAATAAATATGAATAATTATGGTTAAGTTCAGTCTGTTATTATTACGATATTTGAACCTAAACAACAATTTTTAAAATTTCTGTCTATCAAATAGACAGTTGTCCTGTTTATATGGAGTAATATCTGTATTAGACCTGTTCATCTATGACTGTTCTTCTGTGATGGAGATTTCTCGAACGACCACGACTTTGAAGTAAGAGTTGCACAGAAATGTAAACAATTTGAGAGTGGTCTTTGAAACGACTGTTTCTCGCCATACTGCTCACAATAAATCGTTTCATAAGCAGTAAACGCCAAATACAGACTTTCTTTTATTGCAGATTTATTTATCGTCACTGTCGTATGTCATAAAACAGATACAGAGGAATAGAGAGGAGCCTAATTCAATAAACTTCAATGTTTGCGTTTATTACTTTACTTGTGGCGAAGCTTTTTGGGGAAGCGCGAAGATCGTAAAATTGGAAACATCAACAGTTGATTATAGTACTATTGGCGGTATATATGAGTGCCTTGTGCTATAATGTGGCGCGGTCAATCACGGTTTGTACGGTCTAGGTTTAGTGTATCGGGATGGACCAGAAAGTATTATTGGGATTTAACAATTTCAAATAATGGAAGCCGCGATGTGCGCCCAATTTCTGAAATTGGTTACGGTTACGATCGTGTCGGAATGCCGTCTCTTTATAATTCAATTCAATTTCAGTTTGATTTAGGCACAAAGACTACTGAAATATTTAATAGTCCAGAATTATTTGATCTCTTTAGATTTTCTTTTTGTGTGCCTTTGCACTTCTTTCATAAATTCGTTTGATATATGTATTGTAACTTCCGAACATATAATTCTTGTATTAAACATGAAAGCATATTTCACGTACTAGGGAACTTTTGATTATTCCAAACACTGAAAGTTTATCACGTCATTATCTCGATGGCGGCTATACATCGCCGTCCGTACGCACATGTTCTCGCATTTATCACCTTCATTAGCAGAAATAAACTCAATGGTACGGTGATGATTGTCGATTTACAGCCGAAATCACCCACATAAATGTGTTCAGTACTTTGGAATCAATTTGCGATAAATCTGTAATTTTCTTTAGCTTTGTACGTTTATTGGAGTTTTTATATTCTTAGTATCACAAAGGTATCTATTGCATGTCTATTGTCTACGTATTCACTTTGTTAATTCGTTTCTATGAAATTCAATATTTTTTGTAATTATTAGTGGTATTAAAAATAGACCTTTTATAAAAATAGTACTCCACATGGGTTTTATTAATGAAATTGTACTTATACAGGGTTACTTTTTTGTCAACGGCTAAGGCTTTTTGGTCAGGCTTGGTTCAGAATTAATAATACATTCGATTTATGAAATAAAAAAATAAAAATAATTAAACTTTGTCCCATGATATAAACATATTTCTTGGCCACCACGTGGCACTAGACTGGCGAATCGCGATCTGCCGGCGTCACTGACCTTGAAGTCGATACATTTCGTGTGCGAACAACGATCGAAGTATTTTTAAGAAACATTTAAAATCGATTTTTATTTAACAAAATATTACAATAAGACGATAAAATTTAAAACACACCCTTGGAATGATGTTTACTTCCTTATTTTTAAATTTGGTCGGTACCAAATAGTAAACCTGTATAATGATTTACACATTGAAACAGCTGTTTAATGGTTGTTAAATATACTATCAAACTATATTTAGAATTATCTACGGCAATGTTTAATGTTAGTATTTTGCAATTGAACATTAAATCAATTTAGTCTGAAACATCCTTTAAGTTTTGATGCGATCCCGTCAAAAGGTAATTTCAGATATCATCTGTTATCTCCCAACTTCATTCCTTACACCTCATTAAGTTATCTGAGACTGACTAACCTTATCTTAATCAAAACTTTTAATTAAACGTCCCAGTTTTAAAAGTATTTCGAATTGGTGCCACAAAGTGCTATAACGTTGAGCAATTCCTTTGGTACTGATGGTTATCAAAACTTTACAATGCTTCCACAGTCGGAAAGTCGATTGAAATAAACATTTTCTTAATAAAGTAAAAAAAACCAACGAGTAAATGACTTTAATTGATGACTACTGATGCCCATAAACATAAGTATAATTGGGATAATTGTAAGGACTCTGGGCCTGTTAGTTTAAGAATTGCCCCAAATGCTCGTTTGCCCACCTTTAATAAAACAAAAAGTAATGCGACGTAATTGTCTCTGTGCATTTGTTCGAGTTGTCATAAGAACGAGACCTTCACGACGGTACCCGCACAATGCCGTTGTAATGTAGCATGACACACCTTTTGTTGTTAGGTTAGGCTATGATGATGATGATGCAGATCATGGTGTGGAATGGGACAACTGGCGAGGTCGGACCATGTATCCGAATCGGACATTATGGCGTGCTCCTTTGGAGTACTGGGTCCAGGGGCCGATTGCACGGTTCCGGCGTCGTAGTAGGGACTGTTCAAAGGTAGTCCTCAAGGAGGAGAATTCTGGCCTTTTCACCGAGGCCAATCTGTTGCAGGAGGGATCCTGTTGCTTGTAGCTCCGGGACACTCCTATTATGGATGCTGAAGGCACCCGCAGTGGTTTAGTCGGTAGCGGCAACCCAGTTGCCGAGCCCGACACTTTACCCAGTTGAGCCACCCTAGGTCCCAGGTAGCGAATGTAAAAGTACCAAGAAAAGGGATTGGATGAAATAGGGCAACATGTTTATCTACTATCTCACATATTTAGGAGCGTCGATAATAATTATCAAAAGGCTACGATGCTCGTTTGACGTCCGTTAAAAAGTTTATCTACGTAGATACAGGACGGCTGTTCTTTGTACGTTACAAAATATGGTAATAGAGCAATGAACATAATACGTGGATGGCTTAACGACAGATCGACAATCAGATTCTATACAGACTACGTTCACTCTCATTTACATCTTAAATTTTCAATAACATATTTTTTATGGTATAGGGGAACAAACGAGCAGTCGAAGCCATTTTCATGACTACTGACGCCCATAAACATCCGCGTAGAGGCTATACACATGCGCTGCCCTCCTTTCTCCTTCCACATCCATGTGACACCGGCTACTTACACACCGCACGAAATGAAACAGCACAGCAGTCACTTAACGCCAGTCTATTACGCATTAAATATTTCAATAAAAAAATATTTGAACCATCTCAATAGTACTGCAACGTTTATCCACTTTGCCTTAAAACTCAATGTACGCGTAAAGGTCAAGTCAGTTCACTAAGCAATCAGCTGTTTCCCTATTTAAGTGTTACCCGCTGTTAAGAGGAAGAACTGTTGTAGTAAATTCTGTTTTTAGCTGTATCTTTTTCATTTTTAAGTACATGGTAGATATTGGGTTTTGCGAAATAAGAAATCTCAAGCGCTTTTAAAAGTATGTATTAAAGTAGTTACAAGTGGTAGTAAGGATTGCGAATGAATGAACATTTGAATTTGAAATTTACGCGACAGTTAAATTTTAAGGAAGCTGCTGATTGGTCGATTTTAAATGTGGACAATCTTCGGTGTTGCCAAGATGTCTGGACAGTACATTATGTTCTTTCTTTTTTACATTTGAATACAACTAATATCCACATTCCCTCATTAAAACAAGTGTGTTTCTTGAACAGCCTGTATATTTAGATACCAAGGTAATTTTGCAAATAAACACTTGCTTGAACGTAAGACATTATTTATAAACTTATTTACACAAACTTTTGACCGCTTAGAAACATATCTGCGGAAAAATGTAACTTTCTTGATGATGTCTAAAAGATGAGAGAAAATGTATATAAAATATCACGGCACGTGTTGGAATATTTTAGCGAGATCCTCTTGATATCTAACTGAGATGCTGAGCTCAGCGCCATATTACATTTATATGAGCTGATTACGTAACGTAGTAAGCGATAGTTTAGTTTAGCTTCAGTTTTTGGTTTGTTTAGTAGTTTTACAGCCTGATATAAACGAACAAAGAAATCGTTCTTCATTTTCATAGTCGAGTATTATAAATGTAATCATAACATTTGAACAACGGGGTCCTCACAATAATTTATGATCCACTGTATACCAAACAGACTCGTTCCACACGATTTATTTCTGAAATGTGAAAAACAATTGAAAAACCACCACAAACCTAATGTGTTGTATTTCGTAAACCTCTATTGCGACCACATAAAGCTCGGAATACATCAACAGTATAGGTAAACATTTTTACTTTTTTGGATATTCCTCTAATTCGTGCATTCGTAATGACACTTACGTGAATGGTATAAAGTTCATTTTAGTACAGATTGTATGCATTTCGATTGTGCGGGTATTTTTAGCACTGTCAATAGCACATTAACTTGGATGGCAGCCAGTGTAAGCTTCCAAGTGGCGGTATGTACATATATAATTGGCAAACTTGGTGTTTCGAATTTGTGATGAATTAGGTAGTAACTTGTTACCTAAGTATAGTAATTAGGTCATCAATTTTCGTCATCGTCAGCCTTTTATTATCAATATTTAATTCTGGAGGTTATGATAATAAACTCCTGTCGAGTGTAAAATTGAACACACTGTATTTTCAATCTTATTTTAATTATTTAATGCCTCGCTACTCGCTGTCCTTTAATTTATATTTTTAAGTATATAACTTACAACGCTCAAGCCTATAAAAGTACTTATGTGATGTATATTATTAATAACTAGCTTTCACCCGCAGCTTCGCCCGCGTGGATTTCGGAGTCAAATATGGAGTTATTATAAGTACATATAAACCTTCGTCGTGAATCACTCTATCTATTAAAAAAACCCCATCAAAATCTATTGCGTAATTTTAAAGATTTAAGCATACAGACACATAGATGGAGGATATCGACTTTGTTTTAAATACCATGTAGCGATGATCCATGTTGTCGGAAATGAAACAAGTGGAAAGTTTCATTTCACGTCAGGCTCGTCTTGAGGTAGTGTTGGCATTTTATAATCCCGACATGATGAGTTCCGACTACAAGTAATAACTTACGCTTAGTGCTGGGAGTTTTAATTTGCTATGCTGTGTACGTAATCCTATCAATATAGCAAATGCGAAAATTTGTATGTATATGTCGGAAATGACGGTACCGCGGCGGTTTCGGAAAGCCAGTGCCATCTAGCGGCGCTCGATGGAGTTAGTGTTGGAATGCAGTGGAATGCAATGTTGGCATGCCTTAGAACTGCAAACATGGATAGTTATTAATTAATTATTGAGTAGTATGTGTATTATAGCGTAATCTCATATTGCGCAATTAACGAAATGCTGTTGATGAGTGATGTAAAGTATGGCAATAATATATTTTACTATTTTTAACTGGTCCAGAACCATCAAGAAAGAAATATAAAATGTTTTAGTGAATTCACCAGTAGTATAAAGGGCTGGTAGATGCCACATACATGAAGCAATGAAAATTATCGATAATAGAATGAAGAAAATGAATACGATATAATTATGTATTTACGATAGATCAATATAATATTATATTGATCTATCGTAAATACAATATAATATATTATATTATATTTAATACCTACTATCTATAACAAAATTTGTTATAGAGAGATTTAATTCAACTAAAGCAACTCCTTGATCGAAGTCAATCAAACAAGTTTGTGGAGAGAAGTGTTACGCTTAGTTATAAACTCACAGCTAGGAGGCACCTGAAACTTTTTCAGTTAAATCAATATTATGTGGAAATACACTAATATCTTGTAGTCTCGTGTTGAGAACGAGCTACATGCTATTACGCAGCAAAAAAATTTTACGCGAGATCCAATTTGTGGTTGTTTTATAGTATAGGGGGGCAAACGAGCAGTCGGAGCCATTTTTATGACTACCGAGGCCCATAGACATCCGCATAGAGGCTATACAGATGCGCTGCCTTCCTTTCTTCTCCCACCTCCATGGGTCACCGGCTACTTACACACCGCACGAGACTCGACAGCACAGCTGTTACTTTACGCCGGTCTCGTGTAAGCGAGAGGTGCCTCCCACGTCGTGTCGGCCCAAATCGGCTGCAAGCATGCAGTTTGGCACTACCTCTTATTATGTATATTATGGTAAATTTATGGACTACGTAGCATGGGTGGTTATGGACTGTTTTGTTGACGCAGGGGAATAATTCACGTATGATACCCAGGAGCCCGGGTTGCTCCTAGACCTATGTCGAGCTCGACCCTTGTGCAATACCGACTTAGCCCTTGCGGGTGTCTACAGCCAATATAATTGGAGGGTCCCGAATCTGCAGGTAACAGGATCCCTACAGCGGATGACCTTGGCAAAAAGGCTAGTCTTATTACGTCGTCGGAATCATGCAATGGGGGCAGGTTCTCATCCCGATGCCTTAGTACTTCAAAGGAGCACTCTACCCATATACGAATCGGACCCGTCAGTTGACTTAACCTATGCGCCTTCTGCTGATTCATCAATGATATCACAAAATTATGAAAAAGTAACGTGCAGTTGACCACGTGGCCCACGATGTTGGGAGGAGAAAGGAGGGCTTCGTATCTGTAAAGCTTCTATGCCGATGTCTATGGGCGTCGATAATCATGAAAATGGCTCCGACTTGTTCCACTTTACCATAA
>LUGF01011652.1:364454-375136 GCA_001625245.1 Calycopis cecrops
CCCCCCCCCCCCTCCCCCTCCATGGGTCATTGCATATTTATACGCCGCACGAAACGCGATAGCATAGCCATCGTGCCAACAATTCGGCTGCAAAACAGCGTGCCACTACCATTTATTAATTTATATGTGTATGTAGAGTGTAGACTGTTGTCAAAGATTTTCACCAATTTGCTAAGCAAATCCACACACGGTCATAATATGGTTTGTACGGCTCAGTGCCTGATCAGTGAGGCTTCATCCTACAGCAATGCGTGTTGAGTTGCGTATGTAGTGTGGATGCATCGTTTGCCCGGTCGTGTCGTCGTCTTTTGTACCAAGCCGGTCGTTTCGGCCCAATTCGGCTGCATGCAAGCATGCAGTGTGGCACTACCTCTTCAAAATACATATCATAAATATTTAAATATCACTTATGACTTACTGAACTCCATTAATAAGACCACAAAACCCAGTGTTCAGCTTCATAATACGTCACGTACTGCGGTTTCAAGTACGACAAAGTATTACAGCAATTTAGTCGTTAAGTGCACACAATAAGAGCTACCCGTTAAGCAGAATTGAAAACTATACGAGAACCATTATTTAGTCCGGGGTAGGGTTTGGGATTTAAGAAAATTTATTGTTAGTGCTTATTTAAAACGATATAATAAAATTTAAAGTTGTTGAATTATATTTTGAGCGTGTAGGTTTTGGCTACGGTTCCGTATCAAAAAAGTAAAAAAAACTTTTTTACAAATACTCGTGTGTGAAACACGTATTTGCTGTCTATCTGTTACAAATTTTGACGGTATTACAGCTGAGATAAATCATAAAAACTTACCAAGAAGTGAGACATTTCTTACTACTAGTGATCTCGCGTAGATCGGAACTAGATTTTTCACTTAGATCGAGTTCCGACTTTTTGAAGTAAAACTTCTATAAGCGCGCTTTACATGGGGAGTAAACTGGTTAGAGCGTTAAAAAAAGCACACATCGAGCGAGGCCAATGTAAGTTGTCATTCAAAGTATAGGTAGCACCACACTGCATGCTTGCATGCAGCCAAATTGACCCGCAGGACCGGGGAGTTACCTCTCGCTTACACGAGACCGGCGTGAAGTGACAGCTGTGCTGTCGCGTTTCGTGCGGTGTGTAAGTAGCCGGTGGCCCTGGGGGTTGGAGGAGAAAGGGGGGCAGCGCATCTGTATAGTCTCTATACATATGTCTATGGGCGTCGGTAGTCATAAAAATGGCTACAACTGCTCGTTTGCCCCCCTATACCATAAAAAATAAAATAAAAATTAAAATTTGATTTAAGTGATTTTTTTTTGTATTTATAAAATGACACGTTATGTCATTGTAACTACAGTAATGAAAATCAATAATTAAGTTTTACTTCGGTTGTGAGGTCTAAAGCACACTTTTTTTGTAATTAAAAACTAAATATCATATTATGACATGTTATGTCATCGTAACTAAGGTAAACAATTTATGTAAAATTTTCAACACTTGCAAAAACAGGAACTTCATCAATAATTACGCGTGTCTTATAATCAATGTGTCAAATGCATGGTAAAGTGTGCAAAGTTTTATTTATTAAATTATAGTCCGACCGGGATTCGAACCCGAAACCTCATGTCTTTGGTCAATGTAACCCGCTTACCACTTAGACCATGAGGCAGTCAAATCAGCGTGTAGAGATTAACTAAAGTACCAACCACATTGTCAATATCAATGTACCAACATAAAATGACTAACAACAGCGGAGCGTAAAATGTACCAACTTTAAAACAAACTACATTGTCCATAAACATGAATGCGCTATTGACAATACTGTCGTTCGGTTGAGCATCGATTCGACGTTGCGTTACAATCGCAATTGTCGTTCATCGCAACAAAGTCGGCAACAATACTCATACACAACCATCAATAGCTGGATACGTATTGCAAAGATAGGCGGACTGAGTTTAACCAGAGTTAAAATGAAAGCGAAATATCGCATTGCTACAGTGCATCTTAACTTTAATTTTGTTTTATTTAGAATTGAAACACTTATAATACTTATTAAGTAACTTTTCATACATTCGTGCATCAATGACCAAATTACACAATATATATATTATTACGTTCTTTTTTCTACAAAAGCTAATCGGAAAAATCATTTAAGTAGATGTTGTACTCATAATGAAAGACGTAATGTGTGTTTCGTGATTCAATATTAGCTCGTTAGCATTTTTGCATAAAAAAGCTTATTCACAAATAAAAATGCCTGAATGATGGTTAGATCTATGAACCACGATTTGGTCTCTTTTCTCATAACCTTAAGCAATAGCATTAAACCCTCTCATGTATGATATATTATGCATGCATTAGCACACGAAATTTATACTTTAACTTGTAATTGAAGCTTAATAATTTCATATTCCTCCATTAATGAATATTTTATTAAAAGATAAAGACTTGTTGACATAAATTGTCAACAAGTTTAACTTAGTTTACCTTTTTTTCTCTTAAAATTATGGTTATTTGGAGCGTACCTATATAGTCTCTTGAAGGTTTTATTCCACCTATAATATACGTGACGTTCTATATAATATTTATCAAAAATTGCAATTGTTTTCAATAAGCAGAAAAAGAAACAAATACCATCACCGGCAGATTGTAAATGAATTTTCTCTACGACAAATAGCTCTACTGACATAAAAAGCAAAGTCTTGTCGTTGGATATAAAAGACTAAACAAATTTGTTTTAATCGAATATAGTTTTACCAGCTTTTGTTTGTTTACCGCTTTTTATTATTTAGTAGGAAATTAGTCTAAGGTCAACTTAGCTCAATGTATCTAACCTAATCTAAGTAATACTAGCTGAGCGACAGACGTTGTCTTGTCATTATTGGAAAATGTGTTGTCATGGTAACGTGTAATGTTATGTGGTCACGACGCCGGAATAGTGGGATGGGGTTAGGTTCTGACCCCTGGCCCAATACTCCAAAGGAGCACGAACGGGTGGAGGACTTCCCAGCTGAGCTGATCTTAGTCTGGCCTCTCCTCCTAAGCCTGTCCGGTATGGGTAGAGAATATTTGCTAAAACATAAGTCCAGTTTCTTTACTCAAACATTTGATCGTTTGGCAACATACCTGCAGATACGCGAAAAATTTAACGTTAGGAAAACGTTTATATGATATCAGGGCACTTACCTATTGAAATATTTTAGTGAAATCCTCTTGATATCTAACTAGATGCTGAGCTCAGCGCCATTTTACATTTATATGAGCTGATTATGTAACGTAGTTTTAGCTTCAGCTTTTAGTTTATATGTTATAGTAATATGTTTTTTGAACTGTAATCTAGACTGGCCCAAGTTAATATCATAATATATATTGTCCTTAGCTTTTTAGTAAACAATATCAATATTATTCTCTCAGCCGAATTTAAGCTACGGTGGCTATCTCTATAGAACTTTTTTTCGGTAAACGCAACCTTTACGTACGCTACCCAGGAGTCCGGATGGTTCAACCGGGTACATTATCGGGCTCGGTAATTGGATTGCCCCTACCGACTAAACCGCTGCGGGTGCTTTCAGCTGCTATAATTGGAAGATCCGGGATCTTATACAAGCAACAGGAACCCTCACGCGACAGGCGGCCCTCGGCTTCGACATGGCCAGACTTCTACTCCCTTTCGGCTGTCCGGCTGCCTCTTAACAGACAGTCTACCATGTCATCAGAACCGTGTAATGGGGTCAGGTTCCCATCGTGACCCCTGGCCCCAATACTTTAAAGGAGAACGCCACAAATCCTACGATTCGGACAAATTCCGCCAGTCGTCCTATTCTGCGCCGCCATCTGCTGGTTCAGAGGGACGGGTGGAAGACCTCCCAGCTGCGTTGTTCTTCACGCCTTTTCATTTTATGTTTTTAATTAAAAATAGTTGTTTGTTTGTCAATCAAGAAAATTAAAGGTAAACTTAGTTAGAGGTAGTGCCACATTGCATGCTTGCATGCAGCCGAATTGGGCCGGCACGACCGGGGAGGTACCTCTCGCTTACACAAGACCGGCGTAAAGTGACAGCTGTTCTGTCGCGTTTCCGGTGGCCCATGGAGGTGGGAGGAGAAAGGAGGGCAGCGCATTTGTATAGTCTCTATGCGGTTGTCTGTGGGCGTCGGTAGTCATGAAAATGGCTCCGACTGCTCGTTTGCCCCCCTTTACAATAAAAAAAAAAACTAAAGGGTATATGTCATTAATTTTGATATTTGTTTAGAAGTGAGATAATAAGGGAATAACAAAGCAGGCAGATAAAAAAATGTAAATATAACTTAATATTCTGTGAATATAACAAGCGACATAACATAATATAATGAAATAAATATATGTGTTTATATCTATATGTGTTTCATACCTTGCATAATCTGCAGAGTTTATACAATCGTCTATGACCCACTGAATACAAAATAGACTTGTTCCACTCGATTTGTTATTGAAACGTGAGTTGAAACTAAAAAATCAACACAACGCTATTGCAACTGTGGCACTTCGGTGCATTTCATAAACCTTTCTGCCTTATTGCAAATAAATAACGTTCACAATACGTTTATAAACTTAGATGAAATATACACGGTAGTATACTTAATCTAAAGTTGTAAACCTTTTCACTTTTTCGCGAATTCGCGAATTCTTAATGATACTTACATAAATTATTATTAAGTATATAAAGTTCATTTTTGCGCAAACTGTATATATTACGTATGTACGGGTATTTTTAGGGCTGCTGATAGCAATTTAAGTTGGATGGCAGCCAGTGTAAGCCCCCGAGTGGCGGTATGTACATATTTTATTGGCAAACTTGGAGATTCCAATTTATGAGGAATTAGGTAACAACTTGTTACCCAACTAAAGTTAGGTCATGAAGTTTGTACCAACTAACTTAGATACCAATTAGGACGAATTCGCAACAGATCTACAAGCATCATCAGTCTTTTGTTATTAATATTTAGTTCTGAATCCATTTTCTTTGAAAATAAGTATGCAATTTTTAAATGTATTGAAGATCCAACTACGATTAGAAGATTGATCAAATAGCCCTAATAAAGATTTTCATCTTCCTGTTAAATACCTCACGCTCAGACGCAGTGGCATTTACACGTTCGCGTCGCTTCGTTTCTGGTGAGTGTGCTCGATAAAATTTTATAAAATATACTGTATAAATTCAATATCCTGAGTGCGACGGCCCATTAGTTGAGAACCGTTTGCCGAGCTGGCGGCGGGCCAGGCAAACAGACACAAAGATGCTGGATTGTCACCGATACTAGTTATCTTCGAGCTCCATCGACGACTGCTGTAGAATAACAATTTTATGAAATAACATTCACAACTTTATACCAGGATTTTTATCTAGATCTATTATATAAAAAATAACGGCTAGCAAATCGGATATGGATTAGTCTATCCAGATGATATAGTGTATACCTATCTCCAAAAAAAAAACTAAACTTCTCCATGATTACTTGAAAAACCATATCATAGAAACCTAAGGGAAAATATTATGAATTTATAAAGAATGTTCCATAAGTTTTCGTAATATCCTGGGCTTGCATTCTTATTTAAACGCAGTCCACTTCTATCTGGAAATGGTGAAGCCGGCTTTGCTATTTTTAAATTAAAAGCGAATATTCTCCTCTGACTGACACTTCTTACCATTCTTTCTGGGGTATAAACTAGAACATTTGTTTTCCAAGCGCATATTCTATGCGCTTACGTTCGCGTCAGGGAGAATTTCCCCGCCTTAGAAATCTTGAGCTGGAACGATATCCTTTGGTTACGCGTAGATAGCGACGACCATCTCCGTGTCTACGCCTTCGTTTACAGATTCCATAGCGGGAAAAATCGCAAAGATTCATACACGATTTTGCATTGGTTTATATTATATTTATATATCGGATAGGTCAAGGGGAGGCCAATTGGCCAATTAGAAAAGCAAAAGCATGTAAAATTGCCAGTACTATTATACATCATATGTATATTATGTTATCGCCAACTTGAGAAGTCCGGTTCCTAAGAATACATAATGCCCATGACACATGAGCAATTCGATTAAAATGTCTTGACTGTTTTGGGCGATATTCTCCGCCTACTCATTTGCCCATCTATATTCTAAAAAAGAAAAAAATGACTATGTGTGCGTACTCTGAATCTTCAGTATAGACTAAGCGAATGAAGCCATACTAAAATAAGGCTACACATCACACATTCAACATTCGTAACCGGTTATTTGGTGCAGTGTTTCATAAATGTACAGTTGAGTAGTACGTAATAATTGTCGCCTGATGACAAAAGCGACAGGTCGGAACCCTGCGGCACGTTTTATTGTACGGCATGCTTTTGTGCCGGTGAAGACAATAGCAATTGTAAATGGTTTAATATATTGTGGGTAGTTAAAATTGTTTAGTCAAAGGTTATTATATGTTTGTACAATAATTATTATAATGATTTATGGTACTATTAGTGAAATAATGTTTATAATCAGTCCTACAGTTTCAGAGCTTTCTCACTACAAAAAACAAACAAAATATTTATTTATAATAATATGAAATTAGTATACAAGTATATAATATTCGATGTAAAACAGGTATGACATAATAACTACTAAAGTGTTACTAGCATTTCATAAAATTCTTCTAACTGCAACACAAATAGTTTTAAGTGTTTGCTTCATACCGAAACCTTTGAAACCGAAATTTTGTAATTTTTTTTAGTGTTAGTTTAGTTTGTTAGTTTAGGTGAATTCGTTTTTTTAGTCTAAGTCAGTTTAAGGGAAGTCTATAGCCTTCCTTGATAAATGAACTAACTTATACTGAAAGAATTTTTCAAATTGGACTAATAGTTCCAGAGATTAGCGCGTTCAAACAAACAAAAAACAAACTATTCAGTTTTATGTTACTAGTTTAGATTATAAATATTTATTTTACTTAAAGTTTGAACTATATTGTTTGTATTAAAAGGGATCAACTCGATGTCTAATAATCGCTATAATAAAACAGTTGAGAAATACCATAACACCTCTTAGTAACCACCGCCATCGTAGCCTTACCGAGAATTTGAAGTCTTTAAGGGATTACGTCTCGAAACCCGTCCGAGTAGCACAAATGTCCCTTAATCGTTGTAATTTGTAGTGGCACTACTGGAACTGGCATTATTTTAACGTTAATGGTTTTTATTCAACGAATGAAGATAAAGCATTAGTGTTGTGATGACTAGTTTTCCGCCTCAAAAAAATATCAAATCATAATTAAATGTCCGTACGTATTTCACTTGCTGTCAGACTATGCATGCGTCCGACTGAAATGAAATGAAATGAAATGAAGCGAAGTGAAGCGAAGTGAGCGAAGTGAAGCGAAGTGAAGCGAAGGACGCGAAGCGAAGCGAAGTGAAGTGAAATTAAATGAAATGAGGTGTTGTCCTGCAAGGAAACGGCGGAAAGCGAAGCTGCGAGTGAAGTCTCGGTTAAGAACTCGCAAAAGGCGCTACTTACAGCGTCTTCTACCATGAAAAAAGGCGGCCTGGCTTGGAATGGGCACCTGACCACATGAGGCTACCAAGTCATCGAGGTCGCTCTTATATCCGGAGCGACCCCTTTCTTGATGAAGATCGGTCCTTCAAAGAGAACCGGCCAGTCGCTGGGATATTCTGTTGCTACTAGATCCAGGATATCCCTCACCACAGCGGCCGAAGGCTTTCACAAGTTTTTTGGTCAGCAGTGGCATGCTTCTTGTGCTAAGTCCGACACACCCTTTCGACTCACGCAGGGCTGGCTGGAAGGTGCTTAAATGCATTTTACTTGCGACTCAAAAAAAAACCACTTTTTATTATAAAGCCTATTATAATGAACACAATAATGGAAAATAATCCAATATGGGTTATATTTTATTATTGACTCTATCTGACCTAGAACCTTTAAAATGAAGTCTCCTATGTCAGAGATGCAGATTATATAGACTTCTACATATGTAGCACTCTATTATCGATTCAGGGCTTCCAATGATATTACACTTCATTTGCTTGTCAAAGGGCTTATGGCTTTAGACTTGTCCTAACCAAGCAGATTTGCGTAATTTATTTTCATCCTAGCTAGCTCACAAAACCTCAAAAGAAATACGGGTAAGTACTAGCACTATTTTGGCCAGAGGCTGGTTCTCTTTAGTGCCTTTTATGGTACAGTCAGCTTATGGCGGTGTGTAAACAAAATCCTTAATCAACGGTAAATTTATTCACTAGTGAATTAGTGAAGGTACATAAATTAGGGATGTGCTTAAAAAAGTCAATGGAAGTCGATATCGGTACTACTAGTTATTCGTGTTTATTTAATGAAAGAGCAACCACAAACCTTTTATAATTTTAATTGCCATTACAATTCTGGGCGAATTAAAAAGTACTATTTTATAACCGTCCAGATCTGTAATGGTTAAAACGATGAGAGTTGCGCATTATATTGAACTACGGTACCCTAAGAATTATCATAAATAAATCCTCCTTTATTTTATGAATGGCTAGCAACAGTGCGCATGCTCCATCGCCGCATCGTTAATATTAACATATTCAAGCGGCAATACGTCATCCCGCACAATCTGTTCGGACTGTATTGTTACTGCCAACAATCCCGGCGCTCTTGCCACGCTTAACTTTATTATTATAAATTTCATACTTCATAAAATAAATAACTACCCACATACACGTTAACTTCAATGTTAAATCGGGTTATAAAAAAGTCGCCTGGGCTAAATTTTCACACCGGTATCTCTATACAGAGGCTGGCTAACTACGCAATCATAATGTACAAGTGTGTACGTGCACTCTGTAATCCTTTCATCTCCTATTCTGAGGGTACCAACTACTTAACATGCTGCTGAGGCATGCTTTATAATGTAACTAGGTGCTGTTGCTGTCATTGCCTGGCTACGTTTCCTGGCTTTTAGCTCCTTGGGTTTAATGTAATATCATTTCAGCAGAATTTGAGCATTGGGTTCCACCGAGAGTTCCACCGAGAGAAGACTGATACATATAAATTCATCTATAGATGATACAGTTAAATTGGGTGGTTTATATTGTTACTATTGACTTTGTAATAATGTTTATTTTATTATCTGTTATATTTATCTTTAATATTTATTTAAAAAAATGTTACAATGTAAGAGTATTTTTATGTTAAGTTGGAGATAATTAAGGTTATATGAAGATAATTAGAGAGAGGTATAAGTGAAACAAAACTATAGTTTGACCATATATTGATTAATTAAAAATACACAACGGTTTCAACTTAAACTAATTTTTATCTCAGGTCGTGGGTTAGTTGGTTCGGATCTCTTAAACTATGTTTAGGACAGTTTCAAATACAAGCGTTTAAGAATGTATAATATCGATTTGCTATTTACTTATATAAGCAGTTAAACTAAAATCTATTAATAAAGTAATTGTCTACTCAGCTGTAGAAGTAGTAAACAGGAACAACTCGAACAAAGGTTTTACTTCTTAAGATGTTTTGATGATGATGAATTATATTATTCATAAATATTCAAATCCAGAACCATTCCATATAAAGGTGGTGATGTTGGAACTAGTAAGTCACCTTCCCAAGGATCATCATCCCACAGAAGCCTCGGGGATTGTATAAGCTTAATTTATCATCTTGGAATCTTTCACGGTATGTATATTTTATAATTTAAATTGTTTTTGTCAGGTTCTTAAAAGAGTTTTAAACGGGAAATTTGGAGTATTTTTAAGGGATACTTAAAAGGAGATTAACTCTGAAAATAAAATACAACATTTGTAAAACCACATGTCACACACCTTAGCACGTGTCTCCAACCAACAAGTGCTTCAAAAATCTAATTTAAAATACTACAATATGCAATAACTAAGGATTGATAATAAGATTGAATTTTAACAAAGTTTTACAATAATATAGTTCTACAAAAAAATTACTCTAAACTAAATATCAAAATTTGACATGTGACAATGTTCAAGGTGTGTTATAAAGAAATACATCAAATACGTACCCTTTTCAATATATGGCCGCGACATATTAATATAATATATTTAAATTCAACTAAATTGTCCCATAAGGGTGATTTCTTTTATTTTAACGAACGATCAAATATACGTCTGCCACCATGGACACCAGCGGAAAAAGAAGTGTCACAGATTGACACATCATAGTGTTTCTTCTTTTTTTTATTTAAATCCTTAGTAGGCTAAAAAATCAACTGTTACAACACCCCCCAGGTTAGGCAAAATTTTGCATCTCTAAATGCAAAATTTCCAAAAAAAATTCTCTACTCTCAAAAACTAATTATACCAACAAAAAAAAAATAATAGATGAGAATGTATCAACTCACCCATAATCCATAATCATTATCATTTGTTAAAAATAAATTTTGCGTTCACTGCAACCACTCTTTTTTTTTTTTTTTTAGATAGAATCTATGCTGAGCCTGAAGGTCAGTGCAGCTTCATCGATATGAGTGGCGAGCCCCTATGGTAAGCTCAAGCCACTGTAATTGTGGTCGATGAGGGGGCAGACCCCCCCTTCTTCCCCAGAATACTGGGGGTAGGCAAACCTGACTTTTAGGAATTAATAGGTAAACTATATTTGTTTTTTCGCTAGGTGGCGTTCATACGTGTACTATAGCCTCCGTTAATATATTACTAAATAAAT
>LUGF01011672.1:7196-22461 GCA_001625245.1 Calycopis cecrops
TTTTTTTATGGTATAGGAGGGCAAAACGAGCAGTCAGGAGCCATTTTCATGACTACCGACGCCCACAAACATCCACATAGAGGCTATACAGATGCGCTGCCCTCCTTTCTCCTCCCACCTCCATGGGCCACCGGCTACTTACACACCGCACGAAACGCGACAGCACAGCTGTCACTTTACGCCGGTCTCGTGTAAGCGAGAGGTACCTCCCCGGTCGTGCCGGCCCAATTCGACTGCATGCAAGCATGCAGTGTGGCACTACCTCTTACAAATTGACGTGATGACTATGCTATCGCATTTAGCACGAATGCGAGGAGACGCTGGCTCTTAGTACATCAAGGCACTTTTTCAATTTAAAAAAGAAAAGTAGTATTAGGGAGCAAACTAGCATTTGGGGCCATTTTCATGACAACCGACTCTCGTAGACATTCGCACAGAGGTTAAGCAGATGCGTTGCCCTCTTTCCTGCTCTTCCCTCCACGGGCCACCGGCTATTTACAAACCGCACGTAACGTGACAGCAAAGCTATCACTATACGCCGGTGTCGTGTAAGCGAGAGGTACCTCCCCGGTCGTGCCGGCCCAATTCGAGTGCATGCAAGCATACAGCGTGGCACTACCTCCTACTACTACGCTACTACTCTTTTCTTGGACTATTAACGAGATTGAACTAAAGTGATTTACAAATATATTTTAGAAACAATTCCTATTTAAGGTACTGCGGCCTAAATACGCCCAAGTATTGAAGGTTTATGCAGTCAGGCCTGTGCTAATGGTACTAATAGTCACCGCACACATATCAACTCGGAAAGAGAACGTAACCGAATTGCCTTCGCTTTTCGAGGCGAGGCGATTACTTTACGTTTTCTATTAGTGTGCGTTGCACTATGGAATTTCATACAAAGAATATTGAACGCCTTGAGGCGATACGGTCCCTTTCCGAGTTGACCTTCCTTCCTTCCCTTTGCGGTGACCATAAAAGTTACATTATTTTCAGGTATCTTGAGGAGCATGTACACCAATCCAGACCTCGTATCAGACTACATCCCAGTGGACAGCGCTATACAAGTGTTCATAGCCGCGGCATGGATACGAGGCACCAAAAAGTATGTAGACATATGCTCTTGGAGTAACAATAGGTCATTTAGTTCGTTTTTGTAAAAGCCACATGCCCACAGATTAATGAGACATTGGGATTTTTCGAGACTCCTGTAAAGTAGTTCCACAAAAATAAGTTACATCGGCTTTCGTCGTTGTCGAAGAAGAGTGCAACATAAGCCGATCCAATCCACCAATTCAATAAAAACCTTATTCCACACCTAATAAAGCTTAAAACAAGACATGAGCTCATTCTGTCTCGCTCGCGATATTTGTACTGCATGGCTTTTGACGTTTGTATGAATGACAGCTGACTATAAGCTAAGCAACTGGTGAATGCCAATACAGCCAGAATTCGTTTTACCAATAGCGAATGAAGAATTTTCCGTGCAAAAGTATTTCCTGGTGATTGGCTGAAATAATTTCACGCCTTTCAAAAAAATGTATACTGCGCAGATAGATCGGTGTACATTATTTCTGAGGTACTACTATACCTTGGAGAGCACGTAAAGCTTTCGGTACTGAATCTGACTCTACGATGGTGTCGGATTGCCGTCCCATCGGAATATTAGAATGAGGAAATGTGTCTGTGCACTGTAATGCCCAGTTGCCTAGCCTTAATAGAGATAGCGAAATTCGGACAAGAAGTCATTATTATTATTATTATTATGATACCACTGAATAAAAATGGTTGATCTTTACTTTAATAGCTTGTTAGACCATATTATTGTCCATTCATGATACACTTAGGCTGGCCGTAAATGCTCTTACAATTAAAAATATAAAAATATTACATTTGAGTTTGGAATCTGTCATTTTTAAACGATTGTTCATTGTATTTTCTCATTTTGGCACCAATACAGTGTACAACATTTTGCGAAATTAAAATGGACTGTGGTGATAATTGCATTACACAAAGTAGGTATGGAGCCAAATGCAATTTTCAAAACTATGGAGAGTTTTAAAAATTGCATTTGGCTCGTTTGCATGACGAGAAGATGAGGATACTTGCAGCCTATAAGAGACGCACTGATCCTTTTCGAACTGATAAATTAAAGATGAATAGGGTGGTAAAATCGAAAGAACTACTGAAGCGGTACGCAAAGGGAGGTCACAGAAAACATTTGTTCACGGATGAGATTTTTACAATTGAGCAACATTTTAACAAACAAATTGACCATATTTATGCTCAAAGCTCTAAAGGAAGCTTTCCAGTCAGTCGACAGAGTGCAACATTGGTATTATCCGACTTCAGTGATGGTTTGGTTGGGTGTTAGCTATGAAGGAGTGACTGAGACATATTTTTGTTAAAAAGGTATCAAAACGTCGGCACACGTGTATCAAGATACCATTCTTGAAAAGGTAGTTAGGCCCCATAATAACACCATATTCAATAACCAAGAATGGTTTTTCCTGCAAGGCTCGGCGCCGGGTCATAAAGCTCGGCTCACACAGTCTTGGTTAGAAGCGAACGTCTCGGTTTTCATCAGAGCTGAAGACTATCTTCCCTATCTTAATACACTGGATTATGAATTATGATCAGTTTTAGAGATGGTTTCAGCTTGTTCTGAACGCCATGTTAATTTGGAGTTCCTAAAACAATCCATACAATTGGCAGTGAAGAATTTCCCCAAGGAGTGCGTGTTTTCATTGATAACTGGCCTCAACGTTTATAGTACTGTATTGCAGCGAATGGAGACCACTTCGAATAAGCTTTTTTCTACTTTTAATTGTTTTATATTTGTGTACTGTAAAAGTAAAAAATCTTATTTACAATTTTAAAAAAATCTTTGTAACAGAACTTATGGCTAGAATAGCCAGTTAGGGCTGAAAGTAATGTTTTGCCGTTTAACGTTCATTCGCAACTTTTATAAATTTTTATCCCCGTGGAAATTCTTAAGGTGTAAACTCCATGGTGTGTCTGAGCTGACACACATTTTTCTTTTTTTTCATTTCCTTGTATTGTCATTGCTTGCTGTTTTTAGACTGGCGCCTACTGATGACGTGCAGGTGTACAACTGTTCCACGAGCCACATGAAGACAATGACGATGGGGGAAATTATCGAAAGCGGCAAGAGCATCATTGCAGAGATTCCATTAGAAGGGAGTTTGTGGCACCCTGGAGGGTCTTTGACGTCCTCCAAACAATTGTTCTTTTTGAACGTAAGTGACAAGTATGGCAGTCTCAGCTACCCACCCGGTTCCTACCCGGGACGTCCTCGAAACAAGTGTATTTCTAAAAGCATGTTATATGGCAGTCTACATATAGACTCCAGGTTCTTTGACGTTCACCAAACAATTGTTTTTCTTCAAGGGCATGAAAACAAATAACTGCACAACCAGAAGTTGCGTTATATACAGAGTTACATTTTGGACCCTGCATAATTTTAAAATATGGAAATAAAAGTCTACCCAAGAGTGTGTTTTAAATATTGTCATCTACTGTTTTGTATCTTTATTTTAAACAATATAGATTGACAGACTTATGTAGGTACTCATATCAATTGTTTTATGGTCAATATTTAAATTTTAATAAAAACAATAGATTTAAATTTAATTTTCCATTCATACTTGGACGAGCTTAAAATAGTTTAATTGGTTTAATTGTATATTTCTGGTAGTTAGTACTAGTTAAAATAGACTTTCCTAAAGGATATCCAAATATTTGAAAATATGGACTTTTGACAAGGTAACGGATGTTGACACCGCTGCTTCCTGTGTAAATGATCAGGGATGATATTTTCCAGGTTTTGTTCCTACATCTTCTGCCGGCAGTATTCATTGACGCGCTACTACGGCTTCTGGGATATAAGCCACTGTAAGCATACGTTTTGATAATTAAAGAATTTCATAAACTTTAAATTGGATAGGATATATGTATATAATTTAATTGTCGTGTCACAACGTTAGTTACCATACTCCTACGAAACGGCTACACCGATTCTCATGAAATTTTGTGTGCATATAGGGTAAGTCTGAGAATTGGTCAACATCTAGTTTTCTTCTCAATATTTCCTCGGGGTCGAAATTTACGCAGGTGAAACCGCGGAGCCCAGCTAGTATTGATATATATTTCTTTTGCTAAAATTAATCTTGAAAGCTAGCTTAAACATACTTTAGCAGAAGAAATAAAATAAATTTTAATAAGTAGGTATTAGGGTTGAAGGTGAGAACAGTTTTGGATACTCACATAAAACATGTTATACGAAATGTACATTTGTACATTTAATCCAATTACACTTTTAACATTTCTTTTTTAAGTGTTAGTTTCCGTTAGCTACTTAAAGGGAGGAGGGAAGGTAGGGCGAAGGCACGTCCGCATTACATTTATGCAGATTTTTATGGACGTCGGTACTCGGTACTCAACAAAATTTCCGAACTGCACTATTGACCCTATAGTATGAACGTGAAAAACGGCGTCAGTGCTTTGAAGCAACTTTTGCTCTTGGCTAGACGAGTTATATAATTTATATTGTAAAATATCACATTAACAAAGTAAAATTGTAAATAAACTAATATAATATAATGTAATATTTATTCTTACATGTAATGTAAAGAGGGTATATATATACCCCATATGTAAAAACATAGTTGTAAGGACTGTAGAAAGAAATGACGAGAAAAACACTTTTTCTATCCTCCTATCCCGCTTAGTGCGTGAACCTGGTAGACTTACATGACACCGACGTAAGATGACAGTTGTGATGTCCTGTTCCATGCGGCGTGTATTTGCCCATGACCCATGTATGAGAGAGGAGGGCAACGCATCTGTACACGCACAGTGTGGTACAGTCATGAAAATGTTCCATAAAAAATATCTACTTCTCATTTCAGCTTGGTTAAAGTACAAAGAAGGATATTCTCAGCGAATCTCGCGCTGAACTACTACATCACCAACCAGTGGATATTCGTGAACGACAACATGCTACAACTCCGGAGCAAATTGAAGAAGGAGGACAAACCCGCCTTCTACTACGACCTAGAGGGAATCGACCAGAGAGAGTTCTTCAAGAACGCATCTATAGGCTGCAAAATTTATATACTGAACGAAAAAATGGAGAATTTGCCCAAAGCAAAAGCTCATTACACTAGGTATGTTTTTGGTGGCGTCTTCTTGGGATAATTCTAAATCTAAATCTGTTGACTGTAGGCTAAGCTTTCGCGTTTCGTGCGGTCTGTGGAGGCCTAGTAGGATGCGATAAAGAAAGAAAGCATCTGTATATCCAGTAACCTTACGGACGTTCTTGGGTATCGGTAGCTTATAGCTCTGATAGCTTCGTTCCCTAATCTAGACTTTTTGCCTGTGCAAGCAATGTGATATGTGGGCGAGAGATACTGCCTCGATCATGCTGAATTCATATGACTATATCAAGAGCAATAGAACTATAATATCGTGCATGATCTAATTATATATGATTGTTGAAGTAAATGTTCTATACGCTCGCTTGACTTGGGTACAAGCTGTCGAGAGCGTTACAAAAATAACTCATCGGGCGAGGCCAATGGAAGTTCCATTGGCCTCGCCTGATGAGTTATTTTTATAGTAAATGTGTGTAGTAAATGTGTGAAGTAAATGTTCTATACGATCGCTTGACTTGGGTACAAGAACATTTACTTCAACAATCATATATAATTAGATCATGCACGATATTATAGTTCTATTGCTCTTGATATAGTCATATGAATTCAGCATGGTCATTCAAATTCATTATTCAAATTCGATTGAAGTAAAGCTTTTTTAAATTAAAAAATATATATCATTTGACATGTTATGTCGTTGTAACTATGGTAATGAAAATCAATAATTAAGTTTTACTTCAGTTGTGTTATCTAAAGCCTTTTTTTCCAGGATGAAGTTCCTCGACGGACTCGTAAAGACTTTGTTCTTTGGGCTGCTCGCGTGGCTGGTGATCAAACTGGAGTTGTTGGACAGTGCGTGGGGTTACGCGTACAATATCATACTGTAAAGTCACATGGTCTGGCGAAAACCATGGGAATTAATTGTCGAATATGCAATGTCTCTTTATTAAAAATGGATAGCAAAAGTGATAAACTAATTCCTACAATAATTTAAGAGCTCAAGCTAAATCATTATCATCATCAACACCGGCATATTGCAGTCCACAGTTGGACATAGGCCTTTCCCATAGCAAGCCTCTGACCTCGATGTTCCTTTTCCCACTTGACCTCCATGAATATCATCACTAAAGAGGCATATCTCATTAAACTCAACTAAGCCGAGCGCCGGCTGCAGACCGAATCAAGGAAATATTTCAATATACATATATTAGTAGGTACGTGAGGTTTTCCTTCATCGCTTTATACATATACTAGCTGTCACCTGCGGCTTCGTTCGCGTGGTAGAATAAAAATATTTGTACATATTTCGAGCCTATATCCATAGCTATAACTCTTCAGTACTTCAACTATCTTCATACTAAATATCATATCGATCCGCTGATCCTATTTAATGTGAAAGAAGGACAAAGAAACAAACAAACAAACAAACACACTTTCGTATTTATAATGTAAGTATGGATTATTAGCTGTGTCCCGCAGATTTATTGACATTTAATCGATACCGAAATAACTCATTTTTTTCTAGATAAAATCTACACATAATAAATCGATGCCAAAGGTTTATGCATGAAAGTAATTTTTACAAGGAAATAGATTTACAATATTAGTATGAATTGCTAGATACTAGACTATTATAAATAGACACTGATTTTTTTTGTATTATTTGTAAGACAAATTGTATAATGTTTTAATAAATGTTAAAATTGATGTTTGTGATTTTTTCGTTTGTCACTTTAAACACTATTTACTTTGAGAGCTAAAGGCGCAGCTTTGCAAGAGAGATGGTAATATATTTATTTATAGATAAGCTAGACATAATAAGAGGTAGAGTCACACTGCATGCTTGCAACCGAATTGAGACGGCACGACCGGGGAGGTACCTCTCGCTTACACACCGGCGTAAAGCGAGATGATGAGTTAAAAAGAAATAAAAGTGACACATGCTGACAATAGTTTATTTTTAACAAATATAAAAATAAGTACATAAGTAAATATCTGTGGACTTTACACACCACGTTATCCTGGCCCCGTACCTACCGTAAGGACTTGTGTTACGGTTACTCGACAACGGACATATTTTTTTTAGATATACGTATACATCCATGACCAAGGCGGGATTCGAACCCGCGACCCCTGGCGCAACATGCTCCGCTTATCCGAGCCCTGTACCACTGCACCAGGCGGTCGTCAAAATATTATTACATATCTACGGTCTCAGGAGTCAAGACAATGGAGATCCTGTAATTATTCTCAATGTACGAATGCGTTTGTTTATTGGCGTGGGTAGTTAACAGCAGACTGTAATGGCTCGTATGCGCCCTTTGACTATAATAAATAACGATCTATTCATTTACCCTGCTTGTTTTATTTCTATTACTTTAAAAGCGTCGTGGTCTAGAGGTAAGCACGATCAACTCACAGATTCTACATTATATACCAGGAATTACTAGAGGATTAACTAGAGACGTCAGTTTGCTTGCGGGTTCGAAACCGGGGGCATACAAAATATAATGTCAAAAAAAATATCTCATTTTCAATTAATATGGCCACCGCAGCAAAAATTTTGCTTAAAGGACATTAAGTTTAACTAATATTATTATTTTTCTTATAATAGTAAATACTTAATGAATAATATTTCGGTTCCTCAATGAGCTATATTAATAATGAAAATACTGGCTAAAGAGTTTCTTCAGTATCCACACGGAGAGAAGACCGTAGAAAATATAATAAGTAGCGTCCGCTATAAATCTAATCCTGAAACAAAATTATAATATTATAAAAAAATTATGCGAGGATTGTCATGGTCCACTATAGTATAGGTAAGGGTTTGAAGGTATTAGATAGGCACAACAGCGTATGGGTTTACGTTATGAAATTTAATTGCATACGTCGTGATCACATAGCTACATTGCTTAAAGTAGGTAGTCTATTCTATTTTAGTGTTTTAGACAGTAATTGTCTGCGGACTATGGTCGGACAATTTGATTCACTAAAAACTGAACTACTCGGAAATAAGAAGAGGAACGTATAAGAAATTTATTAACAGATACCTTCTATCGTGGACCTTGGCGGCTGGCAGATCCTCGTCCTTCTCCTTCAAGAGGTACCTCCTTCCGCCGTAGCCGCAGACCTTGAAGTAGTCATAGTGATCGATGTTCTCGAAGTCGTAGTGGAACTCCTTCTTGTCTTCCTCCTTGAGCACACCGCGCAGTTTGAGGAAGTTGTCGATTTTGAACTTCCACTCCTGAGTCGTGTAATATCCCAGGGCGATGTAGTTGGCGGCGTAAATTTTTCGTTGGATTTTGAGTAGTCTGAAAATAATCCACTTTAAAGTTTTGTAAAAACTTTTTCATACAATAATGGTGGCAAGCCCATATTACATCAACGTCAAGATTTCGGTGGTCTGTGGTTAGGCTGGATGGAGTAAAAGGCATGCGTAACCATGCTTATGTTGATAGTCAGCAAATGAATCGTAGGATGTCAACGAAATCTGCTGCTCGTTTACGTCCCAAAGCTTTGTTTTCGAACGTCAATCTCTAGTAGTGTATGTAGGTAAAAAAATAAATGTATTTAAATTTTAATGCGAATATTTTACAAATCCCAAAAACCGTTATTGGGGTTTTTAAAGCCATATTTGACATTTGTTCCAACAAAATAGATTAATTAGATTATAACTTACTGTGTATTTGTCTGTGTCTGCACGCACATTTGTGTGCCACCGTTGCCTAAATTCGCCTAGAAGGTCATTACTATTTAAGTATGGTACGTAAATTATACTTACAAGGGCTTTTTCCCGATCAATCGCAGTATCAAATCTATGAGAATTGCCGGGATCAGCTGGTAGAAGAAAACCTGAAAAATTAATTACATTTTAAAATATTTTAGGATGAATTAGGTTTTGACAGAAAGTTTTGAAAGACAAAGGTATTGCTAATTTTTATTTAAGAATGGTAATCATTGCATTAGGTAAAGAGTTATATTAACTATTATAATATTAACACGTACAAATACTTGTAATGTTAATTGAGTTTATGAACATTTAGTTCGTTCCTGTTTTTATCGTGATTATTACTTTTCGTAATGAAATCACTAATACTATTGATTATGTTAGCTATATATGGCAATCCATTTTTAAAATATTAGAAAAAACTTGACCCAAAATGGAACCTTGTAGGACCCCTTTTCTGTTCTGGTCAAACTAGATTTCAATCGCAACATTTTGAGTTCTATAGTTTTATAACGATGTCAAAAGCTTAAGAGATACCCCTCCTATATCATAATAGTGTAATTTTCTGATAAATGTATCATACTGCATACAGTCAAAGGCTTTGGTTAGATCGCAAAACGCACCTAGTGCATCCAGCGACAGTTCTCATGTCTCAAAAATTAGTGACATAGTTTTACTTACTTTAAAGTTGTATGTCAATTTGGAGCTGGTTACAGTGGAACACCTGCCCCACATGGCGTTGTCTAGGGGACACTCCGCGGTTAGACAGTCACCCATCTGCACCAGCTCTAGAGCTGATACGCTGTTGTAACCGCCGGAGCACATGTTGTATATTGCTACGTCGTCAGATGGATTTAATCTGCGAACATTTGTTATGTTACTAGCTTTGCCTTGAGTTACATCTGCGCCTATTTATATTTATCTCTGTGTACTAGAATGATGTGTAGTCGTTCAGAATACAGTTTCTAAACGAAACTATTTTATTTAGTAGGCTACTAATCTCCTGCCCACATCGCAATAAACAATAAAAACAGACTTTTTCAACTACAAAACTCTATTTTACTCCTTTTATGGATACAATTTCAATAGCATGGGACAAACGAGCAGTCCCAACAAAATACATACGAACAGTGACAGAGTAGCCACCGTTTTTAAGACAGTATCATGTAAACTAGAGGTGTCTCCACGATAGTGCTAGCCCGATTCGGCTGCATTGCGGTCACCCAATCAAAGTAAAAGAGAACCTTTTTTTTAGAATGGGGGGACAAACGATAATTCGGAGCAATTTGGTCATTCTACAAGGAATGCTATTTTATAAATTCTTTGGTATAGATAAACATTTGGATGACGTTACTTCTTCGTCCCTCTGCTCCAAGCCGCAGCCACTATACCCTTGGTGATGATGTCGACCGGTATGTAATCACTCTTGATGTTAGGGTCTGAATATATGGCTCGGATCAAACCTGGAAGTAAACGATAATAGTTCAGATATAGGTATTTTATTGTAGCTAAATCAGGAAGGTTCAACTCAAAGATGATCTCAAAAGGTGTGATAACCCTTTTCCTCTCCCGAATCCCTCCCCGAAATTCTGTGCTTATTCATTTTTGTCTAAGTAAAATTCTTCATACTTTTATTTACTATTAACCTATAATTTTTTTAAAGTAATACTTCTAGACTTAGGGAGTATACTAATGAACGTTACGTTACGTTACGAAAAGTGAGATCAGGTGAAGCGAACGATAGTTAGTGAAGACAGAAAGAGAAAGAGCTACGTTTCTTATATTACCGTAGAAGCTAGAAAGAGTCGTGTGGTCTAAAGCACGCACAATTTTTTTCAAATGATACCTTTCCCGCTGGCAGCGATTATCCCGGCCGGGCCGTTGAAACTCTCGTTCCATCCGGGAATGGGTTCGATATAGCTCGATACAACTGAAACAACAAAATATGTTATTGTATGCATGTAATGTTAATTTTAATCAAATTACTAAATGGAGTTAAATAAAACTTCGCAGAGAATTATAGTTTACAATTTGAACTGGACTAATATTTTTTTTTTTAATCTCTATAAAATATTAGTGTACTTGCGATAGACATTACGCAGGCGAACCCGTGGGTACTTCACGATAAGCATATCCAGTGTAACACGCCTGTACCCCTATTCTACTAGGTTGTATATTTACCTATGGACGGCCTGATGATTATAATCGGCAGAATGCCCTTCTGCTCGTACACGACGTGCTCTGCCAGCTGCTTGGTGAAGACGTAGGTGTTCGGCATTTCTCCGATATATCTGAAAAGTATGTACATTAAATTAATGGAGGCTAATAGTCTATCTCACTAGGTTGCACTTTTGGTGGTAAAAGTCAAAACGTATTCTGTATATATCATCATTAGCATATTTTATAACAGTTACGCACGGTTTGTGAGTTTTCCGGGTTCCAAATGGACCTTTGAAGGGTATATAAGGTGAGGGAACAATCAGTTTGATGCAAACCACGGTTACTAAGAGACTTACTAGGTCCAAAGTTGGGGCAGGATTTTATTATCCGCCTCGATACTATATTATTATAAATAAATCGATCGAAATCGATTTTTATTTAACAAAATATTACAATAAGACGATAGCATACAAAACACACCCTTGGATTGATGTTTACTTCCTTATTTTAAAAGGACGATGGGCAAAAATGTATGGAACCTGGTACCACCTCCAATAGTGATGAGTGATACATCAATTAATAGGCCTATCCGGGTAGAACAATGGTTACTATGGGGCTTGTCTTGTTAAGCTGTCGGATCAGAGTAATACTCACTTTAAATCTAGGATTTTTGTACTGGTTTTACTCTTATTAAGCGTTTATGGTTCTTTCAAGACGTTCATGTACACTTGTGTTATCTTGTACCTATGTAGGTACATCAAGTAGACACATCTTTGTTATGTAGGTACCAATAAGTATGTATCTGCATATACATATATAAGTAATATTATTATTATTGGTACTATTAAGGTATAAAATAAGGAACATAACAAAAACACAACTTGCCTTTTTTAATAGATTTTATTGGTCATCTATAATTGTCATTAAGAAACATTGATGCAGCTTCGAAGCCAACGTGACTGGCGTAGCCAAGGTACCTTACGATAGATAACACATGAGAGCATGTACCTATTGTACGTCTTCCAGTTAGGCATGTACAGTAATGTTGTACAATGTTATGTATATCATTATTGCCTACTAAAATGTAGCTTAAGTATGTCCTTGCTCGAACATGCCGAGACTGGATTCTTCCGCGAAGAAGCCAAACATTTTGATCTATGCCGTGGTCAGGTAGTTCTTTTAGGGCATTCTCTCAATACAATTCAATTTCATACAACCCATTTCGCATATGCTCGCTATTTTCATTTAACATGTGTCGCTGATATCGTCCCAGATGAAGTCCCCACCGTCACATCACACAGTTCGGGAAATCAGCCATATTAACAATCCAATAGACGAGCAGTTCAGTAGTGCAGTATTCACGCCAAATTCAGTATTAACGTTCAGTCAAAGGCGCGCTTAGATGTCGGCCGGCTCCGAGTGCATAGGAAAGAGAGTTCAAGTGCGATGTTACACAAGCCCGAATCGCAAATGGGAATTCGGGATAGTGACCCGCCGACTAGGACATCTGCATTATACAATTACTACAGATGGAGGTGAAATCTGGCGTCGGCATATCAATCAGATCCTTCCTGCCACCTTGGTTGAGCCGGAGACCAGAGTGAATTAAGGGGGGGAACTTGTTATATACTCTTTACATACAATCTATAGTTAATTCTACCAATGTAACCACAAGTTTTTTTTATTTTCACAGTAATAACACGATAAATAATTATTTTAAATCATACTTATTCAAACCGATAAAACGCAAAACCGACAGCGAATTCGAGGTTGATGTCATATTAACTTATGTTCTATATGAAAAGACCTATCCAATGACGTATCACACATCCCTATTGGGACCTGGTACCAAAATGCCCATCCTCCTTTGGCCGGTGACCAAAAACTAACTCTATATACTTTAAAATATATCTCACTTATGCGTCATCAGCTGTATCGTGTCCTCATCCAGTTCCTCGCATATCTTCACCGTGTCCCTCCAGTCGGCGTGGGGAGGATACATCACCTCCCCTATGGGGTTCCTGTTGGTGTTCGAGTAGGATGTAGAGATGTGGACGAAGACCTGGAATTTAAAGTACTTTTACAAATCGTACTGCACTTATAATGACAACAGATTTTATAGCACTGCGCGACCTAATCCCACATTTATGACGTGCTTTAAGTAACTTAACTCGGTGAAACAAAAAGTATTTTTACAACGTGCTTAAAACGATTAAGTAATATTTTCGTTACTTTCAAATCATCCTTATTGTAGACATTTTTTAAACTCACACAAAATAATCAAACTCGATAATTTGATTATGTGTATTCACACACTTTAATTCTATGTCAAAATATCGCCGGCGTCGTTTTTGAAGCAGATAAGGAAAAAATAAATGTACAGATATATTTTTAATATATTATAGCTAATTTAATGTGGGGCTATATTTATTATTTAGTCTATTCGTTGTATATTTGCTAAAGTATCATATAAATGACTACAGTGTTACCTCCAAGTTGCGTGTTTCTTTAGCGAGCTGTACCAGCTCCCGGGTTCCTCGCACGTTCAAGTTGGTCGCTTTAGTTAAATGATCATCAAACCTGCAACATTAATTATAATGATGTGTGTTGATATTACAGATTCAATTTGTGTATTTCATACGTTCTACATTAGTTTAAAATGACATAATATTATGTGTCCTAATAATATAAATAATATAATAATATAAATAAGAAAAATATTAATTTCCCTGTCCAATTTCAGAGCAGTGTTATCTAAGAGACTAGAGCAGTGTACAGGACATATTATAGAGTATAGAGCATAAGTGTGTGTGCGCGCTCTGTCTATTCCTGCATTATCTTTTCCGATGAGACGACAATCCGAACAATCCGTAGTGTATATGTATTCTGTGATCCGAAATGACCGAAGAGAAATCAGACGCAGGACAGATGGCTTAACGTGCTGTTCGGTGCCAAGGGCCAACCTCCAACTTTCCAACTCATGATTGTTATTGGAAATTGAAATGTCCTGTTACAACTTTTGGTCCAGACTTCACAATGTTAAGTATGTGGTGTAAGTGCTTATCCCTAGATCACAAGGCAGCCTACATGTACTGCTATATATCAAAAATGCATTTAAAAAACAATTTGTTACCTGACACTGGCTGCCACGTGGAATATGATGTGAGTCTTGTTGGCGATCAGAGTCCAGTCATCATTGCCCATGCCTACAGTGAGTTACATATAGTTTATTACAGTTTGGTTAAAAACAGGGGTAAATTGCCTGTAGATGTAGAAATATAATTAGAGGAGTAACATATCCACTTCGTATGAAATGGCAAACAAAAGTTAACATTTATGATAGGTATATTTAATACAAAGTAACAATTTTTAAATTCACACCTTTAGTTTTACTGTACCAAATGTAATAATATAATGTGTATCCAAAATGTAAAGTTGTTTTTACCTAGCCCCAACTCGCCAGCTTCGCCTTCAATGAAGAAAACCTTAGACTCAAAAATGCCGGGCCTGTCTCGCCGCAGCCGGTCGAAACACTGAAACAGTAGCATCTTTATGTTTTATGCCCTGCGGTGTTACTCATGTTAAACATGCGATACGATACGACATAGGGATTTTCAAGAAAAGAGCTTATTCTTTCCTCAAAGGTTGGCAACACATCTGTTAGACCTCGGGTGTTGCGGATGTCCGTGGGCGTTGATGATCACTTTACATCAGGTGACCCAACTCCTCGTTTGCCTCCTATGCTATAAAAAACATACGTTTCGTTAAATAAATGCTGATGATATAGAAAAGCTGCTCGTCGGCTTTCTATTCCTTATACAATCTAATATTAAATTGAAAAACATAAAAAAATATTTAATGTAGGTACCCAGTGTACTTGTCTGTCTTACGTCATCAAGACTCGTATTTCTTACATTAAAATCCATGCAGACTGTATACAGATTTTCATTCAGAAATACCACCAGAACCATGACCAATTATGTGCAGCATCACGCCCATAATCACTTACTCAGATCCGTTTACGCTATTTATACACATAATTGACCAATAACTCACTGCTGTATTGTAAATGGCTGCTAATCTGTCTTCTGGCTTCACTCCCTTCTTGCTTCTCAGCAGCAAGTATATTCTGTCTAGCTCTGGGCAGGAATAGAGAAGCTTCTCTATAAGTATCTTGCCCATAAAACCTGAAAATATCGTA
>LUGF01011672.1:26157-48361 GCA_001625245.1 Calycopis cecrops
AAGTTGTTATACATAATATTAAACACAAAACTTTGTTGTTTACTCTAATACAATATATCAATATTTTGTAATATTTAACTTTACAGTATCTGGTCTGTTCAACTTATATATATTAATATGTATTTATTTTATAATATTAATTCTAAAACTATTTGATTTTCGCTAATACTGACTAATAGAATTAATCAATTAATACCTTGGGCGTCGATTGCCGACTGTCGGCATATGCTAATGACAGTTGACATTGCAGCGCGCGCTGGGCCAATCAGGAGCAAGCGCGCGCTGTTCAGGATTTTGACATACGTCTGTCTCACCATTTTTCTCTCCCTCTCGCTCTCACACAGTGTTATAATGAGATTTTACGATATCGATTTGGATATTATAACATCATGTCAAATTGCTTAAATTGAGTTTTTTGTTGTCTGAGCTATAACAGTAGTCATTATAAGTCAAGTATTGGAAACATAAGTAGAATGTTACAACATTAGTGTAGATAAAGTACTTTTACAAATCGTACTGCACTTATAATGACAACAGATTTTATAGCACTGCGCGACCTAATCCCACATTTATGACGTGCTTTAAGTACCTTAACTCGGTGAAACAAAAAGTATTTTTACAACGTGCTTAAAACGATTGAGTAATATTTTCGTTACTTTCAAATCATCCTTATTGTAGACATTTTTTAAACTCACACAAAATAATCAAACTCGATAATTTGATTATGTGTGTTCACACACTTTAATTCTAAGTCAAAATATCGCCGTCGTCGTTTTTGAAGCAGATAAGGAAAAAATAAATGTACAGATATATTTTTTATATATTATAGCTAATTTAATGTGGGGCTATATTTAGTCTATTCGTTGTATATTTGCTAAAGTATCATATAAATGACTACAGTGTTACCTCCAAGTTGCGTGTTTCTTTAGCGAGTTGTACCAGCTCCCGGGTTCCTCTCACGTTCAAGTTGGTCGCTTTAGTTAAATGATCATCAAACCTGCAACATTAATTATAATGATGTGTGTTGAGATTACAGATTCAAATTGTGTATGTACTTCATACGTTCTACATTAGTTAAAAATGACATATGTGTCCTATTATTATAAATAATATAATGATATAAATAAGAATAATATAAATTTTCCTGTCGAATTTCCGAGCAGAGTTATCTAAGAGAACAGAGAATTGCACAGGACATATTAAAGAGTATAGAGCATAAAAGTGGGTGTGTGCTCTCTCTCCTTCATTATCCGAACTGACCGAAGAGAAATCAGACGCAGGACAGATGGCTTAACGTGCTGTTCGGTGCCAAGGGCCAACCTCCAACTTCCCAACTCATGATTGTTATTGGAAATTGAAATGTCCTATTACAACTTTTGGTCCAGACGTCACAATGTTAAGTATGTGGTGTAAGTACTTATCCCTAGACCACAAGGCAGCCTACATGTACTATATATCAACAATGCATTTAAAAAACAATTTGTTACCTGACACTGGCCGCCACGTGGAATATGATGTGAGTCTTGTTGGCGATCAGAGTCCAGTCATCATTGCCCATGCCTACAGTGAGTTATAAATAGATAGACATATAGTTTATTACAGTTTGGTTAGAAACAGGGGTAAATTGCCTGTAGATGTAGAAATATAATTAGAGGAGTAACATATCCACTTCGTATGAAATGGCAAACAAAAGTTAACATTTATGATAGGTATATTTAATAAAAAGTAACAATTTTTAAATTCACACCTTCAGTTTTACTGTACCAAATGTAATAATATAATGTGTATCCAAAATATAAAGTTGTTTTTACCTAGCCCCAACTCGCCAGCTTCGCCTTCAATGAAGAAAACCTTCGACTCAAAAATGCCGGGCCTGTCTCGCCGCAGCCGGTCGAAACACTGAAACAGTTCGTTCGTTATGTTTTATGCCCTGCGGTATTTCTCGTGTTCAACATGCGATACGATAGACATAGGGATTTTCAAGAAAAGAGCTTATTCTTTCCTCAAATGTTGGCAACATATCTGTTAGACCTCGGGTGTTGCGGATGTCTGTGGGCGTTGATGATCACTTTACATCAGGTGACCCAACTGCTCGTTTGCCTCCTATGCTATAAAAAACATACGTTTCGTTAAATAAATGCAGATGATATAGAAAAGCTGCTCGTCGGCTTTCTATTCCTTATACAATCTAATATTAAGTTGAAAAACATAAAAAAATATTTAATGTAGGTAAGTACCAAGTGTTCTTGTCTGTCTTACGTCATCAAGACTAGTATTTCATATATTAAAATCCATGCAGACTGTATACAGATTTTCATTCAGAAATACCACATGCATACACAATACACGTGCATACCACGTGCAGCATCACTCCCATAATCATTTACTCAGATCCGTTTACGTTATACGACGTTTAGTAAGAGGTAGTGCCACACTGCATGCTTGCATGCAGTCGAATTGGGCCGGCACGACCGGGGAGGTACCTCTCGCTTACACGAGACTGGCGTAAAGTGACAGCTGAGCTGTCGCGTTTCGTGCAGTGTGTAAGTAGCCGGTGGCCCATGGAGGTGGGAGGAGAAAGGAGGGCAGCGCATCTGTATAGCCTCTATGCGGATGTTTGTGGGCGTCGGTAATCATGAAAATGGCTTCGGCTGCTCGTTTGCCCTCATATATTATAAAAAAAGGTACACATAATTGACCAATAACTCACTGCGGTATTGTATATGGCTGCTAATCTATCTTCTGGCTTCACTCCCTTCTTGCTTCTCAGCAGCAAGTATATTCTGTCTAGCTCTGGGCAGGAATAGAGAAGCTTCTCTATAAGTATCTTGCCCATAAAACCTGAAAATATCGTAAGAAATCCAACTTACATCTTATCAATTTTGATCAAAATATTCTTACGCACTCGATCATAGATTTTATCTGACCTATTTCTATATGGACGAGGTTATCAATTCTTCTCAACAGTTATCAATAACTTAGAAGTTGGTCCCATAGTCAACAAGCATGATAATTATGATGATGGGATCTTAGTGAAATCAAAGGCAATTCTCAAACTTTGTATGACGGACATGTATGTTTGATATACTTTCTTTTCTCTGAGCCGATGGGGATACAGCTTTGTAGCAAGGTAAGAACAGTATCTCATTGGATAATTGATCTCATAATCTCATAATTGGGCTATGTGACGAGTTTTCAAAAACCACTCCAGAATGTTTATCAGTGATCAAGAAACTTATATTTTTTTTTGTTTTTAATTCTGATAAGTAAATTTTCAAACTAAAGATTCATAATTTATAAAACCCGAGAAAATACTTATTTAAGCAAAATGGCGTCTTGTAACGTGTTAGGTTTGTGACGTTCCGAAAATTACTGCCCGTAGTATTTAGAACTTTTTTGTTGTTGTTGTCAGTTGACAAATCCATAACTTGAGTTACAAATTTAAAAAGTGACTATGAATAGACTAGTATGAATGAATGAATGAATGAAGGAAATATACTTTATTCTGCATATTACAGAATACAGAAAAAATAAGTTACATTTTAAAGTAATTAACTGGTACTATCAGTAGATTTCGGAATGCAGCCTCTATGATTTGTTTGCGCATGCACGTGTTACTTCATCGCCAATTCACGTCGTTTCGAATCACATGGCTCATGAATAAAAATACGTATTAAAAAAAATAATTTTAAAATAAAGTATTGATTATTTACAAATTATTTTACTATATAATGACTCAAAAAATCATATTAATTAAATATTCAATTTCAATAAGCTTTTACTTTTAATACTGTCAAATAGACATTAACTTATTTTTTTTAATTATATCATTATTCGAGAGAGAGTATTTTTACACATTATACGAGATAATTTCAAGGGTGTGTAACTCTTGAAATTATCTCGTTGACGTCCACTCATGATTTAATGATGAGATCCCAGAGAAATCATTTTGAGTAAGGCCCTCTAGGCAATACTCAAATTTTATAAGAACCACACATCAAGCACGACTTCAAAAATGTTTTTTTTATACAGAAAATGCAGATGTATAGACATCTAGTCTTGCATGAAGCAGAGGCTTGTTCGCACTTCTACAAAAAGTCTATCAAAAATCGCCTAAAAAAGGTTTCATTTGAAGAACTCACCAGAACCGCCAGTAATGAAAATGGTTTTTCCTTTGTAGTACTGCGGTATCGTGGGCACGTTGGCGAAGTCTCGGTCCTCTAGGAACGTCATCCTGTACACAAATTAAAATACATTGTTGATGATTTCTTCTTCTCTGCTGGGAGTAGATCATACTCTTTGAAGAGCAGCAGCAGACAATTTGAACAATGTGGACCATCTCGGCCTCTTGCCTCATAAGAACACACGCCACGTGATGAAATGTTGTCGATAAGTAAAATGATAAAAATTTCTAACTCTCAGTTTTGTTTGCTTTACATCAATTTTAATCAACATTCGTTCAGAGAACAAAGGAATATAAATATGTTTGTTAGTTTTATGTACATGAATAAGTCAATTTTTAATAGAAATGATAATTCAATCTTCATTGCTCTTTGTAGCCATGATGCTCAATCAAAATAGTTTATTGTATTTAATTTAAATATACTGATTTCAAGTGATAACCAATAATAGATTTTCTAATACATAAGATAGAAACAGAACCGGTCATTTTTGACAGGACAAAAAAAAAAATCTTTTCTTTTTCTGCTGTCTGATAGGGTCGATTTGATCGATTTTGATCGGGTTTTTTTAATAGACAGAGTGATTCAGGAGGAATAATAACCCCATTTTTGAAGTTCGAAATTCACGCGGGCGAAGTTTCGGGCAGAAGCTAGTTATGTATGTATCTTAGATTCCATAATCAGTAGGCATATTTGAGGTGGCATCGAAAGCCAGTGCAACGCAGCAATTTAATGATTTTTATGTCTCAACTGAAAAAATGCGAAGTATAAAACCAAATTACTTTGCAACTTTACTGGCAATGCTTTTAATATGCGATCTAATCTACGGTAAGCCAAAGATGACACCCTGGTAACCTTAAGTAAGATAGGTATTGGGCAACCGATACGTAAAGTAAAAAGAGCTTAGATTGTGGATTAATGAACATATTTTACTTTAGGTATGTTGAAATCGAGCTTTTTTTAGGCAGTAAACTTGAAAGCTATGTTGGTAATTCTGTAAATTTCGGGTATCTTCCATAGTGATTCATTACATTATTATCTCAATATAATCAAAAAATTTTGGAGTACGGCTTTAGGTGTCATTTATGAATACATTTTAAACAACAGAGGCCCCAACAAGTACCCGTGAGGGACTCCGCACCGAGTAGGCTTTCAGTATTACCGCTTGATACCTACCAGACCTATAAAAATACCCCCGATTCCCACCGCTGATAAGAATTTAATCATTAATCATTTTATGTGATATAAAAATCGGGTAAATTTTAATCAGGATCAGTGGATGAGATAATATCATAATTCAGTAAATTATAAACTCACTAGTTCCTCTTCTTGAAAGAAAAAAAATGAAAAGAGTAATTTCGGCTTTCCCTTCAATGGGACTAACACTAACACACCACACGAAACGCGACAGCATAGGCACTATAGGGCGAACCCTGTACCCGAGAGTACCGGCCCAATTGAAATGCGATAGTGCAATGGCCCCACTTAATAATGCAACTATTCCTACTGTATTTATAAGTCTGTACACAGAAGCTGTTATTTAAATGTATTATATTTTATGAATTATAATGTCGTTGTAATATTTTTTAAACCACTTTTTTATTGCTTTGTACTTTGATTTTGTATCGTTTATTTGACTCACAAATAAAGATTTTTTAAATCTAAATTACTTGCTGTAACCTGAGAGTGTTGCTACGCCACCGGGTAAAATGAATTTGTAGGAAAGACGTTACACAAATATTCTTTCATTTTGAGTAATTTTATTGATAAGTACTTTGGTCACCTTTATTGTATTGGACTTCTATAGGATCCAATAAACACAAAAATACAGGGTTATTTTTTGGTCACCGGCCAAATTTTAAAATAAGAAAGTAAACATCATTCTAAGGGTGTGTTTTAAATTTTAGTCTAATTGTAATATTTGAAATGGTCCTTAAAAATACATAGATTGTTGTTCTTACACGAAATGTACCTACTTCAAGGTCAGTGACGTTGGCCTACCGTAAGTCGCGAGTGTGATGTACGTGGTGACCAAGAAATATGTTTTACAACATGGGACAAATTAATTGAATCTAATTATTTTTATAATATTTTATTTCATAAATCGAATGTATTATTGATTCTTAACCAAACCTGAAAATTTGGCCTGTGACCAAAAAAATAACCCTGTATAGTTAACCCTGCTTGATCGAGTACTAGTTGCCTGGACCTTTGGATAGTAGTTTTAAGTCGTGCACTTTTGGATTTTACAACAACACTAAACACAGAGATAACTTACTTGGGTTTTTCAAATTAAGGACCACAGCACGTTCAAGACTTTTAGACTCGACGACTTTGCAACTGCATGCAGTCGCACGATTTAGCGACTCTCTGCGACCGTTCGCGATCTCGCGACTGCATTTAGACGTTATTTGAGATACATTGCCGACTAAATCGCCGCGTCTGGCGTCTCGAAGTGTGCGCTCCCCGCGTCTAGTCGCTGCATTCAGCTTCTAAAATGCGACTAAGTCGCCTGTCGCCGCGTCTGAGTCTCGTGTGTGCTGTCGCCCTAATACGTCTACTAGATGCTTGTGACAGGACTACACTTGACAGTTGAGATTACACTACTTTATTAGTTAGAGTCCAGTGATTCTCAACCTTTTTTTTGTTGCAGCACAAATTTAACGATTTAAAAATTTGGCGGCACATAAAGAAAAAGATAAAAATTATTTACTTACTACAACACACTGCATAAATAGTTTATGACAAAAAATTTAAATATAATAATATATACACAATACTACAACACTAACTTTATAAATATTTTACTTTTTAAATGATATAATTTAATAATATTAACATTAATACCTATAGGTATATTTGCAAAATTTGGCGGCACACTTTTGAAATTTGGCGGCACACTAAAGTGCCACGGCTCAGTGGTTGAGAATCACTGAGTTAGACAGTAGAATAATAGCAGTGGTGTTAAAATATTGTTTACTAGCTGGTGCCTCCGACTTCTATTATAATCAAAGCGATTTGTTATTGTTTGCGTGCAGATGTGCCGAAATTCCGTCCTTAATTTAAAGTAATTTCTTTATATAAGACATTGCTTGTTTTTCCTTCTGAGGTCAATTTGAACAGGACTGCAGCGCTAGTTTAGCTTTAATCCATCCAGTATATTCCGAAATTAGCCTGGATTAACAGACAAACGGACAAACAGACAGACAAAAAAAAACATTAAAGGTGTTAATCGCTCCCAATGAGTTTTTCGTAAATATATGCAAGGTATAGCCACAGAGATTTTACTGTTTTATTATATGTATTACCACCATAAGGTTCATTCATAAGTTCATAGCAATACAAAAAGTTTCTTTCAAATTTTCAAATCCGTTGGGTAAAGTATAATTACTGTATTTCCTGCAGAAATTAGCTATTTTCTCGCAATAAAAAGTGTTCTAGATGTTGAACAGGCTTAGTATCTATACACCACAAAAAAATTTTATTCGAACCCGTCCAGTAGTTTCGGAGATTAGCCTAGAGTCTAGACAATCAGACAAACAGATAGGATAAAAAAATTAAAAAACATTGAAAAGTTAATTTATTTAGCTAGTTAATTTTAAACGCATTTATTTATTTTTAATCAATAGCCCATTATTATGGACTTTCTTACAAACTTTCGACCCCTATTTAATCCCCCTATACAATTTCCATAACCGCTTAAATACGTATCTACTCATTTTTAATAAGTAGCTCAAAAATATACATATATGATTTCTAACTTAGAAATTGACGATCTTCCATACAAAGTTTCAACCCCTATGTTATCCTCTGTGGGATAGAATTTCCAAAATTTACTTGATGTCTACTCAATAAAACGACCCTACTTACAAAATTTAATGGCTGCAACTTTAACTTTAACTGTAAATATTCAATGCACATCCTGTCTACAATATATTTAAACCATTCAAAAATACTTACTTTAAAATCAAAGCCAATGTTCGATACAAGCTACCCCGATTAACACTGATTTAACACTTAACTCATATCAATAAATTGAACCTTTTTTATTTAATTAATTGTATGTGAGCTTAACCCTCACCTGCAGACTGGAAATTTATATAATACTAGCTGCGCCCGGCGGTTTCACCCGCGTAAATTTCTAAATCGTGGAAAATCATCCCATGGCATCCCATAGGAACATTTTTTCGGGATAAAAATCCATCCATCCATCCTGTGTGTATATCTAAGTTACCCTCTGTGTGTATGCATAATTTTATATATAATTTCGTGAAAATCGGTTCTGCAGTTTTTGCGTGAAGGACTAACAAACAAACACACAAAAACGCATTTATAATATTAATAAGATATAACATCAGTTGTACGGTTACATTGATCCTATAATTTGATCGAGTTGTAATTTATAATTACTTCTAACTTCTAAGCTTACTTTTCGACTGATATTTGTTACTTAGCTGACATTTGATTCATTGAGCATTCATTGTAATGGTTGGGTAGTAGGGTTGGACGAACTGGAGTTTTCTAAAAGAGCTATTAAGCACAGGAAGATAGAGCAGCTAGCTAGCAGCAGCTAGCAAGCAGCATTACAATGAAGATGAAGATAAAATTGTTTTTCTATTTGAAGTCAGTTAAATTATTACGTAAAAATGTAATATTGTAAATATAATATAAGTACAAAAGAAAGACCACGTAAAATCAGTGTGCAGTCACAGGTTTAGTGCACATTATTATTATTCATTAGTGTGTAATCAAATTAAGCGGCGGATCCAAATGGAAATGTACGAAACTAGAAACCAAAGTGAAATTAACATAGAACAGTGCAGCAGAAGGTGTATACAGTAATAGCCGGCAGTTACGCGGTAGGTGCGATCTAGCACCGTGTAAGTCGAATCCGCGTAAGTCGGGGAACAACTGTATTTATTATATAATGTTAACTTTTTAATTGGATAAGGTAAACTTCGATTATAGAAGACATTAAAAGCTATCCTGACGAATCAAGCTTTCTTTAACTAATAGTATGTACTTTTAAGAACTTTTTTTGAAGTGATACTTGAAAACCGCGTAACTTTGGGTTCGCGTAAGTAAGGCTAGTGTATAAGTCGAGATATTACTGTACTACACTCAACTACATTTGAAAATGGCAAAAAAGTGTGTGACATACATCCTTTTCTTTTTATTTAGATTTTTTTGATTTAGATTAGATTAGATTTTTATTCTACGATTTTTATCCTCAATTTTTAACGGTTGCCAAAAGATAAGGCTTCTTCTTTTTAATTACATAAGCATGTATATATTATATTGCATGTAGCGGATAAACGAGCAGTCGTTTAACGTAAGCTCATAACTCCCACTCTCCTGTAGATGGGAAAGATGCATACCAATGATTAACTATTATTATCATGATCCGAGAGACCGCTCAGTCTCTCAGCCTCCGATTCTGAGGCATGTGTTAGCAGAGATGGGCTCAGCGTTGTCGAGAAAAAATAGCTCATAAAGAGAATCATGTGCCTTGTTGCTGATAGATCTGGGGCACTCCATCACAGCGGCCGAAGGCTTTTGCAGTGTTTTTTTTGTAGGTAGGGGCTCCACGCCGAGTACACACCTTTCCGACTCACCCAGGATCGGTTGGACGGTGCGTAAGAGCATGTTCCTAGCTCCAAAAAAAAGAGATAATTATGACCGGAGGGGCGTCCTCCCAGCCCTTACATTGTTTATCGTATTCTCTAATGGGTAGCGTTTATGCCAATTGTCTAGGGGATGCTAACCTAACCAACTGGACTTCTTACTTTAATCGAGCCCGCATAAATATCAGCAGCATTGCTGACTTGACAAATTTTACGATTCTGTAAACTTTGGGTTACACGACTAACTTTGCAAGCAAATTGCAACAATGTAAAACTTAAATCAAAAATATTGGCGAGCTTAATTTTAAATGAAAATATTTTTTTTGTAATTGGTTTTAATTTAGCTACCGCTGAGCAATCGATCGAAGTGTAAATACTGGTAGTTATCGTCTTAAATCTCTCTTTGGGTTAAAACGAGTCGGACTGCATAAATTGTCGACAATTACGAATGGGAGGTATTCGAAGCGGACACAACTCAACTACGTCTGAGTTGAGGCGGATCTTCCATTTGGTGTCTGAGCTATCTTGAAGCACGTCAAATCGAACAGATAAATAATTATTTAAAACGACAACATCCTCAAACCTCCATTTTCAAAGGTTTCGACCCTTCTCGTAACAAATACAAATAATTGTGGGCTTTTTACGATATATTTACAGTCCAAAACTCTCGACACTCATTGATGCATTATCTGATTCAGCCTTTGTATGTAAAAACCTGTGTTTGGGTTATTTATTCTTAGTATACTAGATTTAAAATTTGTTGTTTGTTCTTTAAATAAATAAAATAACGAATGATGTATTTTTTTTATATTTTAATATGTTCAAACAAATGTACAATTTCAAAGATAAAATAATATTGTACAAAGTTAGCAGTTCTTCTAGAGGATTATCATTCACATTCCTTTGGTTATGCAGATATCTATGGGCGTTCGTAATCCCGATCAGATGACTCAACTGTTTTGCCATCTGCGACATAATTGAAAAAACACGTGATTTGTGAAGCGTCACGGTTCGCCTTAACTGGGGTCATGCTTATTTTATTTGCATTTTAAACAAGTTTCAAATTCGACTTGGCTGCATAATGTTATTTTAGTAAGAGGTAGTGCCACGCTGCATGCATGCATGCATTCAGCTGAATTGACCGAGACGACCGGGTGATGTCTCTCGCTTACACTATAAGTGACAGCTGTGCTGTCGCGTTTCGTGCGGTGAGTAAGTAGCCCGCGGCTCATGCTGGGGAGAAGGAAGGAGGGCAACGCGTCTTTGCCACTCTTTTCTTTTCTCCGCCAGGCCGCCAATGATAAGTGATAGGTAAAAAGTAAATAGAAATTGTAGAGAAATATATGAGCTTTTATTTTTCATACGAGTCTTTGACAAACAACCGAGGTGTATTTTTATGTCAACTACTAAGATGAAAGTCTAAAAAAGGCGAAATTCGGAAGAACCTACATCCTCCCCTCCTTCTCACACACTGAGTCCTGCTCACACATTACTACTCCCTCATTGAATGTACCTACTAATTAAGACTGTCTCGACATTTTAAATAAAAATCCTAATTCTACTAATACTATAAATGTGTAAGTTTGTATGTTTGTTTGTTACGCAAAAACTACCGAACCGATTTTCACGAAATTTGGCACACTCAGAGAGTAACATGGATTTGTTAATAGGATAGTTTTTATCCCAAAAAAATGTTCCTATGGGATGCTATGGGATGATTTTCTATTTTCCACGGGATCGAAATTTACGCGGGTGAAATCGCGGGGCGCAGCTAGTAATACTAGTATTCAGGGAAGAACCCATAGCAGTCGGATGAAGCGGTATTGGGCTTAGGTTTCCACAGCGTAAGGAAATAGCTCCCTTTCTGAACCGTGTAAGTAGCAACGATATATTATGTTATATGGAATTTTCACTGCTATGGGATTCCATGGGATGATTTTCGGTTTTCTATGATCAATATTTACGCCGGTGAAACCGCGGGGCGCAGCTATTAATTATTATAGGAGGGCAACGAGCATTCGGAGTCATTTTCATGGCTACCGGCGTCCATAGACATCCGCAAAGAGGCTATACAAAGGCGCTACCCTCCTTTCTCCTCTCTCTCCATGGACAGCTACTTACACACCGCACGAAACGCGACAACACAGCTGTCACTCGCAGGTCTCGTGTAAACGAATATCGGTGGTCTGAGTCTTCTGCCCACTCGGTTAAAGCGGGGCGGAGCCGAAGGAAGCAAGCTCGTGACCGGGAGCTGTAGCGATCTATGGATTTACGTCCAGCGGTGACCGTTGTCCGTCTGATGATGTTGATGATGATAAAAAAATATTAACTGATGATTAACTAGTAGTGTTCAAAACATAAGTAGCATACCTGATGATGAATATTCGAAACCGGTCGTAATAATTGCAATTTAGTTAATAAAAAGTGGAAATAGTGTAAAAAGTATATTATTTAACAAAACTATAACATGAATTTCCATGAAGAAGTGAAAATACATTCCGTAACTATATAAGTAGCATATCAAGAGACTTTTCGTATTAAGTATTTTTGTTTTTTGTGCCATGTATTATAATTATTGAATGCACATACTAATGGTACACTTGAATAGTATTTAAGGAACAGTTCATGTGTCATTGTACTATAAACAGGGCACGAGGAGGGCGGGGGGCGCGGCGGGGGGCGGCCGTGCATCGTCAGCATTATTTACAAATCATCGTGGTACTTTATTAAGTTTGTCTGCCTTATGGTTTAGTGGTAATCATGGTAGTGGTAATCATGATGGTACTTTTTAAGTTTGTCTGCCTTGTGGTTTAGTGGTGATCATGGTAGTGGTAATCATGATGGTACTTTTTTAAGTTTGTCTGCCTTATGGTTTAGTGGTAATCATGGTAGTGGTAATCATTATGGTACTTTATTAAGTTTGTCTGCCTTGTGGTTTAGTGGTGATCATGGTAGTGGTAATCATTATGGTACTTTATTAAGTTTGTCTGCCTTGTGGTTTAGTGGGGATCATGGTAGTGGTAATGATCATGGTACTTTAATAAGTTTGTCTGTCTTATGGTTTAGTGGTAATCATGGTAGTGGTAATCATTATGGAACTTTATTGAGTTTGTCTGTTGAATCCCGGGTCGGACCAAAAACTCAGGAAGTTGGCGGCGGAATATGACGCGGGAGTGCCTTGAAGAGCACTTTAAACCCTGCACCTGATTCTTCTCCGGTCGTGTCGGATTGTCGTCCCATCGGAATAAGAGAATATATAATAGAGATTAGAGAGTGCATTTGAGCGCGCTCAAACATTTGCACAATTGTTTAATTACATGTCCAGGGCAGATGACTCATTCCTAAAGTAGCCGAAATTCGAAGGACAATATTTTATTTACATACATTATTTAATAGTCCAGTCATTGTAGGTTTTGATCCGTGAATAATTAATTCTTTGCATTTTTTTCGTGGGTCCCTCGGGGGGGTCACTAGGAGCGTAAATTCAAAAGTAGACCGGATCAGGCTACTGCGTAAATACGGAAAATGGTTTTGTTTTTCCCAAAAAAAAACGGGTTTTCTTGAATAACTCTGCCATTTTTGATTTTATAGTAAAACCGTAAGGACGAAAATTGTATGAAATTTAATTCTCTACAATTTTAGTTCTTACATTTTTTCTTCTAGGATCGATATTTTGAAAATTAAACCTGCAAACCCAATAAATTTAAAATATTGTCGTTATCCCCTATGTTCCACGTTTTACGACAAACATGTTCCAGGTAAACAAAATTGTAAAGAATCAAATTCTGAACAAAAAAAAGACAACGGGAAAAACATGGGAACGAAAATTGTGTAGAATTTGATTTTCTACAAGTTTAGTCCTCTTCATTTATGCCGCAAAGTTGAAAATAAACGAGATGATGAAAATTATCGATCCTAGAAAAAAAAATTAAGGATTTTGGAGATAAATCAGCAGTGCAGTCAAATTTGTTCTTCACCAAATTCACAAGATTTTGTGAATGCTTCACTCAACAAGTCAACAAGGATCGGATAATGATGCGTGATCCCGAAATATCCCATTTTATAGCAAAGATATGCCAGCGACGGCGGCGCGAATTTTTCCATTTTCTTCTGCCGTGGCATATGCGACTCTCATTAATATTCTAGATAGGCCATGCAGCCGAAATGGGCTGGTACGACCGGGGAGGTACCTCTTGCTTGCACGAGGCTGGCGTAAAGTGACAGCTGTGCTGTCGCGTTTCATGCGGTGTATAAGTAGCCGGTACCCCATGGAGGTGGGAGCAGAAAGGAGGGCAGCGCTTCTGTATAGCCTATATGCGGATGTCTATGGGCGTCGGTAGTCATGAAGAAGGCTCCAACTGCTCGTTTGCCTACACATCAAATAAAAAGGTACATCAAACAAGAAATAAAAAATCTGAAGCTGACAATAATTTATTCAAAAATAAATACAATTATATTATTAAATATCCACTGAGCGATAAGAACTGAGATCCTATAGTTAGTAATGTAAAAATGCGGATGTCTATGGGTGTCGATAGTCATAAGAAGCCCCCAACTAATGAATCCTGGAAAATGGCCTGTATTTTAAATAGCTAGCACGGGTTACTGCGCTAAATTTACTCCAAATAACAATAGTTAACAAGCATGCACCATACACACAAACTATTGAATTTATAACATTAATTAATAACGGGTGTCCCTAAATTCACGCAAAATTTGAATTTGTCGCCATTCGTGCAGTAATGTGTTGGCAAGCAAAACAATATAATAAAATTACAAATAGTTAATCATATTGGGACAGGACAGGCCAGGACAGAAAGGACTATGGTGATCCTGAAAACCAGTGTCCGGACCATAAGTTCTGACTTTAACTGAGGTTCCACCATTTTGTGAAGCACACTGTCGCTAATATGTTTTGACTGCCTATAAATCGATCTAAATATTGTATGTGTATTGTATTGTGGTATGTTTCTCTATAATTATGTAGCTAAGATATAATGTTGTGTATTAGTTACAGTGTGTTTGCAAATAAAGTTTTTCTTATTTTTATTCTTTAATTTTCCTGATGTCCTTATATTAGTTAAAGGGCAGATACTGGCTAACAACCTTCGTGTTCAGTATCCACGAGAAGAGGAGACCGCAGAAGACGTAATATGTAGCGTCCGCTATAATTCTTATCCTGAAACAAAATTATAATGTCAAAGAAAAAACTTCAGGGGAATATTAAGGTATAAACGTAGGCAGCAGAATGGTACCAGCACTACACGTCGTCACGTCACACCCACATGATACTGGCGTAAAGTCAACCGTGATTCTAGCGATTTGTGAGTTACCGGTGGCCCCATGGAGAGGAATGCGAAAGGAGTACAGCATAACTATGCGTATATTTGGAAGAGTTGCTTGATAATCAATTTGGCAATACATTTTCGATTAAATGAAATTGATTTAAAGTTACCTTTTATCATGCACCTTAGCAGCTGGTAGATCCTCATCCTTTTCCTTCAAGAGGTACTTCCTGCCACCGTAGACACAGACCTTGAAATAGTCAAAGTGATCGATGTTCTCGAAGTCGTAGAAGAACTCCTTCTTGTCTTCCTCCTTGAGCACACCGCGCAGTTTGAGGAAGTTGTCGATTTTGAACTTCCACTCCTGTGTAGTGTAATAACCCAGGGCGATGTAGTTGGCGGCGTAAATTTTTCGCTGGATTTTGACTAGTCTGAAAAAACATTAAAGTTTCTGTAAGAGGTCGAGCGATAGCACCAGCCGATTCTCGTCGACGCGATCAGGTAGATCTTGTTCACGTAATACAAGTGTGTGATGCAGTGTTTAAGATTACAAAGGCCTATTAGGAATGGGAAGACGGTGGCTAACGCATCTGCATAACACCGTTAATGTGAATTAGTAGTCGCTAAATGGGTTCGCTTGTTCGTTTGCCATCCTAAAATATTTACCCTAAAGCGCAATACACACTGAGCCCGCCGGGCCGCCGACAAAGCCCGGCGACACAACCCGGCGGCCTGTATGAAAAGAATCATGTCGGCAACATGTGCCTGCGCGTGTTACCCGCCGACATGTTGGCGGCTTGGGTACGCTTGCGCTCGCCCAACAGCTTCGTTCCCTTTGGAGCAATCCAGCAATAAACATTCCACAAGCTGCTATCAACAAATCACTGCCATCGTCCATTTTTAAGATTATTTCTATTTACTGAATTATCGAAGATACACCACCAAAATTTTATCTCATCTCAAGCCGCCGACATGCCGCCGACCAAATTATCCGACTTGTAATAAGTGATGCCGCCAACTAGACCGCCGACTACATAAAAGTTGCCGACATATGTCGGTGCCCCAGCGGGCTTAATGTGTATTGCGCTTAAGAATTTTACAAACCTCCCTGAGGATCTAGGGAAAACGACGGGCTACAGTGGTGTACCTATTTTAAGTTTGTTTACTGCCTGTTGGTTTTGGAACATGTTTGCCACTAGTTTTTAATCTTTCACGCGCACCGAAAACGCACTTGTGTCAGCGAAAACACTTGTGCTAATGAGACTTGTATTGTTATTATATTGTTATTGTTGCAGAAATTAGGCTTGAAAACATTGTTATTTAAGTTTGGTGCATGAATTATACTCACAAAGGCTTTTTCCCAATCAACCGCAGTATCAAATCTATGAGCATTGCTGGGATCAGCTGGTAGAAGAAAACCTGAAAATTTAAAATATTCTAAAAGATAGGATATAATCTAAAAACATGTATAATTTTAATTCAGTCATCTAAGTTTGGATTATTTTGTGGTCACCTAGTAGTTTCTAGTCATTAAGTAACATCTTATATTCTCCTAATTATTTGATCATAATCAGTCCCTGGCATGTAATCATTGTTTGCCGGCCCGGAAAAAACCGGTTTATTAACAATCCTCGCACTCACTAAATCAATATCCCTGATGTTCACCTGAACCTGCAAATTTGGAGATGTATAAAACGGGTACCGTGTTTTACTTACTTTAAAGTTATAAATCAGTTTTGAGCTCGTGACCGTGGAACACCTTCCCCACATGGCGTTGTCCAGGGGACACTCCCAGGTGAGGCAGTCGCCCATCTTCACCAGGTTCAGAGCGGAGATACTGTTGTAGCCTCCTGAGCACATGTTGTATATTGCCACGTCGTCAGATGGAGAAAATCTGTGAACATTTTACAATGCTATTAGCTGCGTCCTCGGTTTCAACTGCGTCAATTTTGATTCCGTAAAAATATCAAAAAAAGATAAAAATCGGTCAGCTGATACCAGATTTTTATCTCAGACCTTCGATCAAACTTTTTATATTAGCTAATGATCTGTATTTTGTGACTAAACCAATTAATTTATTTGGAACTTGCTAGTAGTCTTCTATCCATAACAAAATAAAAAATACAGGCCTCTCTCAGACTCTCAACTTTGAAACTCTGTTTCGCCCAATTTTAGAGAACACACGTCACGTCCTGGCTGATTGGTGAATGGTTATTCCATCTGAAAGGACATGCAATTTTATAAATGCACAGGAACAGATAAACATTTCAAACGACGTTACTTCTTCGTTCCTCTGCTCCAAGCTGCAGCCACTATACCCTTGGTGATGATATCCACCGGTATGTAGTCACTCTTGATGCCGGGGTCTGAATATATGGCTCGGATCAGACCTGGAAATAAACGGCATTAATTAAGTAATATGAGATAGTATTGAAGCTTTATAGGTGGCATAGACCAATTAATCAAGGAAGGGCCACTCACACAATACTCGCAAGGTTTGTGGTCATATTATAGAGGTTACAGCGTAGAAGAGACCAGATTCTTCAGTAGGATGGGATGAAGGAACACAAGACACATCACCACTATTTCTGCATGTTTTTGGGCGTCGGTTGTCAAATGCCATAAGATCCGACAACCAACATTTACGTATTACGTATGACCGTCGTTTTCTCATGTCGTCAAATTGATGATGGAATACAGTTTTTGGTAAAGATAGAGGAAATCACTAACTTTAAACCATTTTTTTTATATTCGAAAGACTATTGAGATGACCTAGATATTGCCAAGTCAGGACCCGTTTTTTTTTCAAAAAAGAATTTGTCTTTTGACAAGACTTACCTTTACCACTGGCAACAATAATCCCCGCCGGTCCATTAAAGTTCTCCATCCATCCGGGAACGGGCTCGATGTAACTGGATACGACTGGAACAATAGCATATTTGTACTAAGTGAATCCTACTAATTCATCATGAATTCATAACTTCGTGTGCAGGCATATTCTTACAAAAGTACTGAGTTAGAACAGTATTGTTGTCCTTAGTGTGTTACCTATGGACGGCCTGATGATTATAATGGGCAGAATGCCCTTCTGCTCGTACACGACGTGCTCTGCCAGCTGCTTGGTGAAGACGTAAGTGTTCGGCATTTCCCCGATATATCTGAAAAAATATGTACTTTGTATTACGACCAGTGGCTAGTTTCCTGTGGCCTTTTCCAAATTCGGCTGGAAGGAATTTGTCTCCGTCCGTGACAAATAAGCGTAACGTATCTATATATTATTGCGTGGAGCAAAAACTTTAGAAACATTTTTACTCAAATTGTGCGGACGGAGGAGTATGAAATTTGGCACACGTATAGTTTATGTGTAAGAGAAGTGCAGAACACCAATCATTTTAATAATAATGTTATTAAACATAGACTTAATAAAAAGTAATCAAGTACTTTAATTTAATAAATAAAACTTTCGGATCAGGCTGAAATTTGGCATGCAGGTAGATGTTATGATGTAGGCATCCGCTAAGAAAGGATTTTTAGAGATTCAATCTTTAAGGGGGTGGAATAGGGTGTTGAAGTTTTTATGGGTTTCTTAGTAATTAAACGCGGGTGAAACTGCGATGCACAGATAGGTTACAATATGACGCCTGAAGGTCAGTAATTTTTGTATAAATCTCCTCCTTTTTCACTCAAAGATTGTTAATAAAGAGAGATTTAAAATTCTATTAACGCGACGCAAACTGCAACTTGCAATAGGTAGTTCGACTCAAGCATCTGCTAAGAAAGGTTATTTTTAAGGTTTGCATGATATTTAGGGGTACAGTTAGTTAAAGATATTTCAATAGAAACTGGTAATTAAAATGTATCTCACTTATGCGTCATCAGCTGTATCGTATCCTCATCTAGTTCTTCGCATATCTTCACCGTGTCCCTCCAGTCGGCGTGGGGGGGATACATCTCCTCCCCCACGGGGTTCCTGTTGGTGTTCGAGTAGGATGTAGAGATGTGGAGGAAGCACTGGAATTAAAATAAACGGGAAACTGCACTTAAATTCCATAGCTGTGCTCGAACTAAACACGCTTTTAGGCCACACATTTAAGTAGCCTAAGATGTATACCTTCGACAAGACATATTGTCGCCAGTTCCTTATCTGTGTAGCTAGAGGGTACAAAATACATATCAAGATCCTAACACAATTGCCTGCATTCATTCCAATTCATCCAACACTCTTCATACATAGAAAGAAAGAAAGAAAAGAAAGATTTTTATTGATTACAAAAAATGGTCAATTTCAATTTCAATAGGAGTACACGCCGCGCGCCGGTTGCAAAGATTCGTGACGTCGCGTTCGGACAGTATCCGATCAATCTAATTTTACTTATTGCCTAAAAAGATTAACTGGTTTCTATTTTGTTACTTTTAGATCATACTAATTACCTAGCAACCTAAGGTCCCAAGCAGACTCGAGATAGGTAAACTGTTTGCACAATCTTACCTCTAAGTTGCGTGTTTCTTTAGCGAGTTGTACCAGCTCCCGGGTTCCTCGCACGTTTAAGTTGGTCGCTTTAGTTAAATGATCATCAAACCTGTAACATTAATTAAAATAAGAAATAATTTGTGTTTTTAAATGATTATTATTATTACTGCTACATGTTACAACACGAAGTTTAATATCCCCCTCGTTGGATCTTGTCGTGGTAAGGGGGGGTTTCTCCGAGAGACCTAGGTCCCAAGCGTGCCCGCTCTGGATCTGCGGGGTGCGGGGGTCGGAGTTTTCAGGCCTGCACAGCCAGAAGGGATCGCGGAAGAAGACCTGTCTCGGTGTGTCGTTTCCGTGTCTCTGTCTCATCATACTAGACTCTAAACTTAAAATGAACGCAGTTTGCTACCTGACACTTGCTGCCACGTGGAATATGATGTGTGTCTTGTTGGCGATCAGAGTCCAGTCATCATTGGCCATGCCTGCAGTCAGACACGTACAGTTTATTATTACAATGTAGACAGTGATACAATTTATAGATATATTAGCATAGCGGTAGTAGTAGTAGATGTAAAGAAATATCTGTATATTAAAACGTGAAGCAAAAACTTTAGGAACATTTTTACGAAAATTGTCGAAAAGTATGAAATATGGCCCACACCTGATAAGTTTGACACATTGATATATAAGACAAACGTAATAATTATTGATGAAGTTTCAATGTGTTTTTTGCAAGTGTTGAAAATTCTACAGACCTAAATTGTTTACCGTAGTTAAAATGTCATAACATGTCAGTTACAATAAAATAGTATATGTGTTTCAGCTCCACAGCTACTATAATAGCGCTCTTTTGAGTAAACTCACTTAAAAGAGCGCTATTCTGAAGTGACAGGTATGCAAGAGACGTAGTCGAGTGAGGTACGTATGGTAAAGACAAACTCTTGACTGTTTGATCATTGTATCATATTAGGCTAGTTGCACCTTCCAGTATAGCGAAGCCATCATCTGTACATTTGGAGGCCAGCTAATTAAAGGGCCTTCTCTCTCACGACATGAAAAGCTAGACCAAAGATGCGAGGATTCGCCTGGCTTCCTTTCGAACGAGGTTCGTTTTGCCACCTTATTATTACACGGCATTACTTGCTTGCAATGACGGATTAATCATACAATTTATTCTCTAATCTGTTTAGATTTTTTTTATATCGACCGTCATAATTTAAAATGTCCTGCCATAGGGCATCACACTGACCAACTCTCATATCTATATATATATAAAACTCAAAGGTGACATTACTAATGATTATGTCTATCAACTGCCTCATCTATCAACACACAGCACAAACCACTGCACTGGACGGATCGGACTGAAATGCAACTAGCAGGTAAATGTTATGACGTAGGCATTCGCTAAGAAACGATTTTTAGAAATTCAACCCCTAAGGGAGTGAAATAGGGTGTTGAAGTTTATATGGATTTCTTAGAAATTAAACGCCGGTGAAACCGCGGGGCACATATATTTTAGGTGTTCTCACCTAGCCCCAACTCGCTGACTTCGCCTTCAATGAAGAAAACCTTCGACTCAAAAATGCCGGGCCTGTCTCTCCGCAGTCGGTCGAAACACTGAAACAGGAGCATCGTAATATAATCTTACTAATATTACAAATGCGAAAGTTTGTTTGTTTGTTTGTTCGTTCGTTCGTACGTTCGTTTGTTCGTTCGTTCGTGACTAAGATTTTGAAACCGAGTAAGAAGCAACGATGTATTATGTTATATGGAATTTTCACTGCTATCACATATTTATACGCTTACTTTTATATGCTACGAACTTAATTATGATGAAAATGTTATTTACGAATAACTCACTGCGGTATTGTAAATGGCTGCTAATCTATCTTCTGGCTTCACTCCCTTCTTGCTTCTCAGCAGCAAGTATATTCTGTCTAGCTCTGGGCAGGAATAGAGAAGCTTCTCTATAAGTACCTTGCCCATAAAACCTGAAAATATCGTCAAAAATTGCTTACGTCAGTTCAGACGCGACTCGAGCTGCACTACCAACCAACCGACATGAAGCAAGAGAAGTGACGTTGACGCAGTAGTAGCAGCTTTATGGCCAAAATCACTGATCTTTTTTTATTGTGTATTGTTTTTAAGGGGAAAACACAGCAGTCGGACTAACGATACCCATAGACAACCTCATAGCGGCTATACAGATGCGCTGCCCTCCTTTCTCCTTCCACCTCCGTGGGCCACCGGCTACTTACACACCACACGAATCGCGACAGCACAGCTGTCAATTTACGCTGATCTCGTGTAAGTGATAGGTACCCGTCGTGCCGGCCCAATTCGACTGCATGCTAAAATACATATACTAAAATAAAAACATCCTTAGCGGCGCTAAGAAGGGAAAGGATTATGAGTTCCCGTTACGTCTATCGTCAATAATTATGACTGCTTGTACTCACTCAAGCGAACGCATACGCTATAAATCGTAACTCTGGATTTATGCTTGGGCGGTCATTAATCAGACGATTTGTTACTCTTCATATTTGTTTCTATCACCTTCAACCTTTCCATAAGGAGTTGTTCACGCTAGCTCGTGACGTTAAAAAACAAAACCGGTTTTCCGGAGCGATACCGCGC
>LUGF01011715.1:4958-21371 GCA_001625245.1 Calycopis cecrops
GCGAGCGGCACGGGGCGCGCCGGGCAGCGTGGCTGCTGGCGCTGCGGCAAGCCGCACCCGGCCGACAGGTGCCGGTATAAAAATTATACGTGTGACGAGTGCGGGGTCAAAGGCCACGGTTAGCGACAGACTGTTTTATTGTGAATCGACATCTACCGACACTACAGCACGGGGGTGTCAGATCGCCAATTTCCTAAGTTCTATACAAATAACTCATTTTGTTGTTGTTTGTTTGCTTATTACTCCTTCACGAAAATACTGCTCGACCGATTTTCATGCAATTTGGCACACACTTAGAGGGTAAGTTGGATCAACACAAAGGATTGTTTTTATCCCGAAAATATGTTTCTGTGGGATTTACTCGGGTGAAACCGCGGGTCGTAGTTTTGAACTTTTTGCAGATCCTTACCTCTATGTAGGATGCATGCTCTTGTCTATCTGAAGTATGTTTCTGTGACATCTTTTTTACAGATAACAAGGAATTTGAATTGTACCTTTTACAGTATGCTATTGGTGGTGTATTTGCATCTATTTCAACTATGCTTGTCTCAATCGTTATTTTCTACGTTCCAGATAACGAGGAGTTCGACTTTATCATAGTGGGCGGCGGCTCGGCCGGTTCCGTGATCGCGGATCGGCTCTCGGAGATACAGCAGTTCAGGGTGCTGCTCATAGAAGCAGGCGGAGATCCTCCCATTGAGTCTCTGGTAAACTTCTTTTTTATTGAAATGTGTTTTATTGTATTAGTAGAACAACAAACGAACTTTCTGATTGGGATATTTGACCAATTAATGGTAATGAATTTATATTTCATTTTGATATTTGAATTTTACTTTGATGATATACTGTTTTCAAATAATAAAGATAAAAGATAAGATAAAGATAATTTACTAGCAAGAACTTTGAATAAGTATTAATATAGATGTTTATCATAATATAGAAGTTCTGACACAATCTACCTTTGCGGCGTGCAAATATTGTCACATAATTTCATAGTGATACTAAAATAAATCTTAATAATGTTTAACATTTTTTTTTTGCATCATTTTATCTTTTTTCAGAAGAGTTGAAATACCTTTTTTTTCTTGGATCACGCCAAGAAATACTTTTACGTACGCTACCCAGGAGCCCGGGTGGCTCAACTGGGTACAGTGTCGTCTTCGGCAACTGGGTTACCCCTACCGACTAAACCACTGCCTTCAGCCGCTATAAATGGGAGGCCTTGGATCTACAAGCAACAGGGCTCCTCCAGCGACAGGCTGACCTCGATGAAAAGGCTATACTTCTCCTCCTTGGGAACTGTCCGGCTGCCTTTGAAGAGTCCCTACTCCAACGTTCTAACCGTGCAATGTTGTGCGTGAAAGTGTTTCCATTCTGACCCCTAATCCTAATGCTCCCACAGAGCACGCCACGCCGGTCCCAATCCACGCCGCCATCTGCTTTGTTCAGAGGGACGTGTGGAGGACTTCCGACATTGGCTGGTCCCATCCACAGGGCGACGGACCAACCATCAAACGGCCGCAGAAAACTAGGAGAACGGCAACGACACACCGCACCTCCTCTTCCTCAACGGCCCCACCGCTAACACATCTGACGGTGCGTCCCCGTTCGATCGCGGGACAAAGGGTGCATGGCAACGACACACCGAGATACACCCCCCGCGACCCCTCCTCTATGGACGCATCCAGAGCGCATCCATTCGGAGCGTCCCCTCCTGGGACCCCTCTTGGCTACTCCGTGGTATCGCAAGCAACGCAAGGTACTAAGCCTCCTCACCACGACAAGTTGGAGATCCGTCGAGGGTGAAGTTGAAATGTCTTAATACAATAATCACTAACCTAACCTAACCTACACAGTTAGATCAATTTAATATTATTAATATAATAATTGGCTAACATTCTATTAACATTTTCAGAGACCGGGTCTATATAGCTACTTACCTCGAACACAATATGATTGGAACATAACATCGGAAAAGGAAGGCAGCCCGGAATGTTCCAAGAGCACGAGCTTTAACCTCACAAGTGGGAAGGTACTGGGAGGTGGCAGTAGTTTCAATCACCACTATTATGATCGAGGAGTACCTGCTGACTACAACGCATGGACAAAGACTACCGGATACGACACGTGGAATTGGAACGAAGTTTTCCCTTATTTTGTAAAAAGTGAAAATCTTCAAAGTGAAGTACTTTTAAATTCCCCCTATAAATACTATCATGGTACAGATGGATTTCTTAAAATAACAAGGGAAACAAGAATGGAAGCTAGTAAATATTTATCAGCTTTTGAAGAGATCTATGATATAATAGTCGATATAAATGGAGAACAAAGTTTAGGATACACTTTGCCTTTATTCACTATAGCCAATGGAGTAAGACAGTCAACGGCATATATAAATATAGCTAAAAATAAATACAGGCATAATTTAAATGTCCTCAAACACGCACAAGTCACAGAAATTGTCTTTGATGAAAACAATAACGCAGTAGGTGTTAAAGCTATTTTAAATAACAACAAAGTCATCAACATTAGAGCTACAAAGGAAGTTATTGTATCAGCTGGAGCTCTCCACTCACCGCAACTGCTGATGCTCTCTGGTGTTGGCCCTAAAGAACAATTGGAGGCTTTGAATATTAAAGTTAGGAGTGATCTGCCAGTGGGCTATAATTTCAATGATCACATATTTACTTTTGTTTCCATTAAATTAGATGAATCTCTCAAACCTGTGCCTCCATTAGACCCCGGCGTTCTGCCACTACCTTCGTTTGCTGGTTATATTGCACTGAAACCAAAGCAAGCCTATCCTGACTATCAAACTATTAATTTTGTAGTGCCAAATGATTCGACCGGTCCCGCAGTGTATTGTTTATTCGCTTTAGGACAGCATCCCTACATTTGTCAAAAATTATTAGAAGCTGGTAAAGGAAAAAATACTTTAATGACAGTCCTGGCCCTTCTTCATCCAAAATCAAGAGGAAATGTTACATTGCGCAGTAATGACCCTATGGTTCCACCGCGCGTATGTACAGGTACGTTTGCTGAAGAAAGTGATTTAGAAACATTAACAAGTTCTGTGGAAGATTACTTAAAAGTTCTGAATACCACACAATTCAAGAAACTTAATGCAGAGATAGTAGACATGAAACTCAAGGAGTGTGGACCGCTAGACATAAGCAGCAGGGAGTATTTGAAGTGCTATATACAATCGACGAAAGCAACAATGTTTCACTATAGCGGTACGTGTTCTTTAGGTACAGTAGTGGACAGTAATCTATGTGTATTTAATGTCAACAGACTGCGGGTGGCAGATGCCAGTATTATGCCATCACTTGTCAGCGGCAACACTAATGCTCCTGTCATAATGATAGCCGAGAAAGTTTCGGACATGATCAAAGCAGATTATTTTAATTCTGAGCCAGTATATCATTATTTTGTAAATAGCATAATAATGAATACATTATATCATCTCGCAACTTTTGATATAATAATTTTAATATTGCACAAATTCCGGTGATTCATACGTTTTTGTTGGATAACCGTTTTTTGGGATTATTACACTTCGAGTGTCTGTGATAATTATTCTTTATTTGATAATGATGCGTAGATAAGATGATTATTATTGCATAAAATTTAGAGGTCTTAAGTCGGTTACATATGTCGCTTTTTAAGATTTATAATTTTAATAATTATATTTCATTAAGTTCCGGCTAGGTTATTGGGTTCATCTGATAAATAAAGTAAGTTTGTGATTCAGAGGACTTTCACTCTCAGACGCTGAATTAACAGATGTGTGTGACAACGTCTGAGGGGCTAGACGTTAGAGGATCTGTTGAAAATATTACGTGACACTCTCAGAGAAATTTTACGTGCTCTACAATCACAGAAATAAAGAAAGTACGCTTTTATATTTTCAAATATTTACATCCTTCTAGCATAGGTAATTATAAATAATATTATGTTTATTGCATAACATATACAATAAGTAATGTACAATTTATAAATATTCGATATTATTTGTTTCTAGAAATGTATTTATTGTTAAAAACTTAACTATTGTAAATATAAACAAATAAATAATTGTGATATTTTTAGCCGCTTTTTTTAGCTCAAAAAAAGTCCTCAGTTTGATCTGTATGGGAGACAATTGCGGACACTAATACGTGTGTATACGTATGTTTGTCTGCAAATGGATGTAGTACAAATATTCGAAACATCGACCGACCGTACAAGTAACCTTATTTCTTTCTTTTCAGTCACTTATTTTTTTAAGCAGCCAATTTTTTGATTTCTTGATTATTTTTATTTCACATTTTCTACTTTCTGCTAAAATTAATCTAATCCCATTCGTTCATTATGTTCAGGTCAATGCTCGATATATTTATTTGAGACCATTTCACCCGAGAGTTCTAAGCGGCTTCATTTTATCGGTTCTATTTCGCCGATATTGCTTCGTCAAATGTAATACGATTCTTATAACATGTGATCGAGAATGGCGACCAGTAAAATATTGTACCTTTTACTGACGGTTATTTATTGATTACAGTTATATAAAGTGAAATAATATAATTTACAATGGAAATAAAAACAAACTATAAAAATTACAAAAACAGTTTTTACGAGAGTCGCATCCCCAAAGCAGAAGGCGCTGGAAGATTTTAAATGAAAAGGATAATGTTGTAGCTTCGGAGCTCGGAAACAAAATAGAACTGCAGCTCCCCTTGTCCGGGCGTGAAGTTTAAGCTGCAGATCTCTGGGTCTTAAAGTCTTACGGCGCGATACTTGCGGAGAATATGGAGATTGTGTCTCTTGCCCTTCCTTCATTACACTGTTAGTAATAAAAAGATTTTGAATATCGGTCTGCAAAAGGCTTTCTTATTTTCAGGTGTCGGTACAGTGAGAAAATCTATACTAATATTATAAAGCAGAAAACTTTTCGGTTACATTACGGTAGATTTTAACATACATAGAAGAAAAGTTCAATCTTAGAGAGAATTAGATAAATATATCGTGTTTGAGACTATCGTGAAATATTTTCATTTCCTTACTTTGAAATCACAAAGATAAAGAAATTTAAGAAACAAATTGCATAGAACGTCGTAGTTTTTTATGCTTGGTCTGTGTCAACTGAAAGCTTAGTAAAATAATTTCATCTTCCGTCTTTGATAGCGGAGACGTTCGGCGGTAATTACACAGCGAGTAATTATTACTGCGCCCGCCCTGCGCCTGCCGTCCAGCCGCCCACCCAGCCGTCCACCCAGCCGCCCAGCGCCGGTGTCCACTAGTCGCGTCTTTGGAAACTGAACTGCTAATTAGATAGCTACACTCTTACAATTTCACGTCGTTTTAGTTTAATTAAAAATATAGACAACTCTTTTCACTGGTTTAATTAAAATCTATGCAATTTGTTACAGTTTTAAATAGTTTGCAAAAACTAAACTCATTAGTTTGCTTTTGCTTGTCTTTTAATAGTCGAAACTACAGATTAGAATTTAGAATTTACTCATTTAATTTAAATCAACTTTTAAATTAAATGAGTAAATCTTGTAGACAATTGTAGACGTGATAATTGACTAATAGTAAAATATTCGAGGATTTCTGGAAACATCTATGATCTGTCTGTTTCTCTCCCACTCATCTGATACAGATCTTGCGTCGCGTCAGAGGCGGGAACAACTGTCTTGAGACATGTCTAATCAGAAGAAATAAAAGGAGGGGTAGGAAGATAATCTAATTTCCGAAAATTAAAAAAGATAAATGGACTAGGGTAATGAGAAAAAAGTGCACTGTGCAGACACACTACATATCGTGCGGAGCTCGCTGGTACCTATAGAGATTGCAGCTGTATTTTCAAGAGCATTATAATTAATACACACCACTAGGTGTTTGCTGTAGTTAGTCGGAATAATTTATATTTAATAATGCTAAAGAGTAGTGTGGAGCTCACAAAGTGGAATATGTAAATAGCCGACTGTCGTGTCAACTGAAGGCGTCGTGTTCGAGCTGTTGAGAGACACTTGAGTGTCATAAGTTTAAACCAGGTACTCCGCTCTCGAGGCGAGTATTGGTAATACGTGTCTCATCAGGCAGATTTCAGATTAAAATAACAGTTTCTATTAATATCATAAACTAGTGGTCCTCGCAAGCTTCGCTTTTGCATAACAGTCCGGCTGAGTTGATACTTGGAGAAATAAAATATAATGTCGTTCTTGCCGATTTCGGCTACGGCGACTGACTATATGCAATCTGCGCAGAACATATTACAGTGCACTAGTGTGCGCGCTAAGTGCTCTCTCTATTTCCTCATTCTGATATACCGATGGGACGGCAGGCTGACACGATGGGAAATAAATCAGGCAAAAGACAGATGGGTTAACGTGCTTTCCGAGGCACGGGGGTGTAACATGTCAAAGTCCTGACACCGGACTGTCATTAGAAATTGAAAAATTCCAATAACAATTTTAGATCCGCCCCCGGATTTGAACTCGGGATCCCACGTCTGTGGTTATTCAACCATGCTTACCACTAGACCCTGAGGCAGTCATAGATTAAAATAAAATATAGTCTATACTCTACCACAGAGACTCCCTGTGTATATAGCTTCTGTGTACTTTAAATCCATAGATGTTTGGAAATCACCGACAAAAGTTTTTTTTCGTACTTTGTACGCAGAAGCATAATATGTAATATAATTATTATAAATATACTCCTGCGTACAAAGCTTGTGCCTCACAGACTCAACCTCGAAAAATTTATCCTAAGGATTTATTTTTTCTGATAAAAGTTCTCAATGTTATTTCAGATTATAATCTGTACCTGTGACAAGTTTTTTTAGACTCTGTTCAGTAATTTTTGCGTGAAGGAATTATAAACGCACATACAAACTTTAGTCTCATAAATAGTATTGAGTAGGGTACATACTATGTTTAACACACTGTTAGCTGCATTAAAATTATGCACCAAATTTTATCCAAAAGATTAATCTAAAATCTGTAATTATATAAGACAGTGTCAAAAATAACTAAAACAACACAGAAATAACATTTTTTTAAATCTGAGTTTGATTTCACTATTAATTAGAATTCGTTAGCAATAATTTTAATTAACAACCTCCGACTCTCGATCAGAAGTTGTGAATGTTTATTCTCTTCGTTTGACAGGTGTCTGACAGCTGTCACGTGCAAACACCGACCACAGACAATAGACCAGTCCATCTTCATAAAAAAATATCAGCGATCGTACCGAAACAAAAGCAGATGAGACTTCTAATTTTCTTTCCTACGCAACGGTGTCGCCCAATAATGATATCATAGAATCTTAACTTTGGTTACAAGTTAGCATTTAATGCTACATAGTCCTTACCTTCTAGAGTTTAAGATAGAACAATTAACCAACAACATAATTAAATAAATAAAGCAATGCCTTTATCAAGTGTCTCATGATGCATTTTAGTTTTACCAGTGCTTAAGTCGTAAAGATATAGAATAGAATAGGCTTTATTCAGAACAAAGTAACACTACACAAAGAGTACAATTAATTTTCACAATCCGACATGCACATAAAATCTAGGCAGTACAGAAATATAATTAGAAATACATACAGAAAAAAACCATAAACGAAATTTAAAAAAAAATATTAAAGAAATTACATTTTTTTTCAAAATTATTGGATTATTATTAAAATATAACCGTATATTACCGTAGTATTACCGTTTTATCTTGTTATATATTGTTATTATATCTGCGCCGTATGACTTCGCTGTAAGCAGCTATTTCGATGTCGTTTGGAATTGCGCTGGCTTTAAGGAGATAAAATCCGAAAAATAAGGTAAAACAATTGAATTGCTCGAGTGCGGCGGTCTAGCAGTATCCGTGTGTGTTCGGGTGTGGTCGTGTGTGTCCGGGTGTTGTCGTGTGTGTCCGGGTGTGGTCGTATATGTCCGGGTACCTCCGGGTATCCGAACAGAGAACGCCGCGGGCTAGAAGATTCTAAATCGTATTGCATGTTCGCCACTGAATTTGGCTGCCCTTGTATCGCTTGTTGTGTGGCCACGAAACAGAAAGATATTCATTTAGTAATTTGTTACCATGCGTTTTTGGACTATAACATTACTGAAATAAAAAAGTAAAATTATAGCATCACATACAGTCAACTACTTTATTTTACAAATAAATTCGTTATTTAGCTATTATGTTTGTGCCCAATAATAATCATGTATCCCATCAAACAACTTTATTTCTTCCATAACTGCTCCTAACTCTATAACTCCATCACTCCATAAATGTGAACTATTCCGCTTGTCTTGTGGCTTATCTATCACTTATTTATTTACTTTTTAGTCTCACTCACTTCTGAAGTGAAATATTGAACATTATTTAATTTTAAAGAAGCAGAGGCGCTTGCTTAGCTTTCGTCGGATTGCTATGTCTCGTAGCACTCGTAGCAGCGCTACGACGCGATGTTTACTTTGCGAACAGTGCGACGTTTTGAAATATTTCCTGGCATATTTTTATAAGAGGTTGCATACGTAATAATCTACGGTGCCGAAATGTGGACACTCAGCGAAGTATTGGTCCACAAATCATTCAAGGTAATTCAGCGTGCAATGGAACGAGCGATGCTTGGGATTTCTCTAGCTGATAGAATTCGCAATGAAGTAATTCGCCAGAGAACTAAAGTCATCGATATTGCGCGCAAAATCAGCAACGCTGAAGTGGGCCGGCCATGTCTGCAGTACCGATGGCCAATGGAGCCGACACGTAACTGAGTGGAGACCGCGATTAGGCAAGCGTAGTGCAGGACGCCCTGCAGTACGATGGTGTGGCGACTTAAGAAAGATAGTGAATGCGGATGGATGAGGGCTGCCCCAGATCGGGATGGTTGGCGCTCTATGGAGGAGGCCTACGTTTAACAGTTGACGGCTATAGGCTGATTCATTCATTTAACAGATATGTCTCTCAAAGATACGTCAGACATTCAACCACCTGTCTGAAGTCTGACTTAGACACTAGTCGAATAGATTGGAATAAGACGCACAATATACACATTTCATATTTTAATATATTCTAATACTAGTTTTCGCCCGCAGCTTCACGCGCGTGGATTTCGGACTTCAAAAATGGAGTTGTTATAATCATAAACCTTACTCTTGAATCACTCGATCTATTAAAAATACTCATCAAAATCTGTTGCGTAATTTTAAAGATATAAGCATACTGACACACAGACGGCGGAAAGCGACTTTGTTTTATACTATGTAGTGACAAAGCGTATTTAGCATCAGTTTCGTTGCAGCAACAACTCGTAAATATTCGTTAAAAACTTAACGTCCAACTACTAGTGTAACATGCGGTCATTTCCGCAACGAGATCATTTGTACTGCGCGTCATTTGTTATGTTAAACATTACTGAACGGGTGTCCCGCGTGTGAACGCGGAGGGAGGAGCAGCGACCAGTCGGGAGGAGTGAGGGAGGTGCTGGGGGTACTCGGGAGGAGTGAGGGAGGAGACGTCCGCTGGGAGCAGTTGATTGCGAGATCAACCTGCGACCGCATTAATAAGTGGTTACATTCAGTCACACTGCGTTTAGATTTGTTCACAGTTGTGTGGATGTGTGAGTCGTGTTTCAACGTTATAGAATGTTATATTAGAACTGTAGTTTAACTATTGATATTATAATTAAGACCAATTCACTTAATACCTGCAGAGTTAGTCCACGAGTATAATGTGTATGTTACGACAACGTTTTTGTGTTCAAATACCGTACATTTTATGGATGTTTATATTATATACATGTTTTAAAATACTAGAAATGTTAATGTAAACATTTTTTTAAATTTATGTTAAAATAATATAAAGCAATTTATATTTATATAAGGTACATATAGCTCAAGTCCTTACAATATTTCTCTCACACTACTGCAATAGGGCTAGATTAACTCAATGTGATTATTTTTTAAATAAATGTTGTGTAATATCCACATAACATCTATTTGCATATTCATTAATGTAATTGTATTACTCCTATAATATGTCACATACAAAAATAAGAAGCTCACAGAAGCTCAAATAATCCCAAACGATTTCGACTTTCGATTGATTAAATTGATCTTGTAGCTCTTGTCAAAGACAAAACGAGAATATTTAAAAGTAACCACGAGACTCCTATCTCAATTATTCACAAGTTACACAACATTCGTCGACAAAAGATATAATTATTTACGAACTCTGAGAGGCGGTAGGAGGTTTTACTATTTATGTTGAGACGTTACATAGAGAGAACCGAAAGTATTACAGCGTTACAGCTATAAATGTGTTCCGCCTAAAAGCTTCCTAAGAAGCGCCGTGATATTTGTTGTACGTTAATTATCTTGTGTGTGCGAAATGGGAAGGGATAGGGGAGGGAAGGGGGGAGGGAAGAAGGTTAATTACATTCAATGAATAAATTTATAACTATTGTCATAAGCGTCGCAGTGTCAAGTGTTTAAAGCTAACCGCCAAGTAATTTGAATTTAGAATTGACGGTAACTGGTCCATGTTAAGGAAATTTGATCATGATGACTTATATTAAATAGAAAACTAATTTTTCATAGTTTTTATTTGCTATTAATATATGGGACGGCTTAATAAAAAAACACAGTTTAGACTTTATTGTCAAAAGTCCTAGTGATTATACACATTCTTTTCTGGTACCTAAGTCAAGTGAGCCATTAATATTTTTATCTACACTAATGTTGTAATATTCTACTTAAGTTTTCAATACTTGACTTTTAATAACTACTATTATAGCTCAGACAACAAAAAACTCAATTTAAGCAATTTGACATGATGTTATAATATCCAAATCGATATCGTAAAATCTCATTATAACACTGTGAGAGGGAGAGAGAGAGAGTGAGTGGTGAGAGAGCCTTATGTCAAAATCCTTAACAGCGCGCGCTCGCTCCTGATTGGCCCTGCGCGCGCTGCAGCTGCGCTCTCATTGGTTAGATTTTAATGAGTCGTCGAGTTCGCTGTGACGTAGGCATGAATTTAATATTTCGCAATATTTTATTAAATTGATTAATTGCATTAGTGAAGATAAAGTAGTGTATGCAACTGCATATAACATGGGTATTAAAACACTCGTGTTACTATTTTGAAACTCGCTTTCGCTCGTTTCAAAAAATCACACTCGTGTTTTAATACCCTTCATTATATGACAGTTGCATAAACTTCTATTATACACTTGTATTTTCTGATGACCTGCGAAGCTAGTAGAATTATAAGGTCGTCACTGTAATGACTTGCGAAACCTGTTATGATGCATTTACTTTCGCATTGTTCCAAATTATCTTAGGTCCGCAGCGCACTAAGAGTTTTCGTCAGAGCGACGGCCAATATAAGCGGTCGGGGGAAAGTTTTAACGAAGAATATAAAGTTTGATATTTTAAAGAGCGCCCCAACGAGCTGTTTATAAATTATACAAACTGTGTGGCCATTGTGTACGATCTACGGCTATTGGGGGAAAATATAAATAAATTGGGTATTTAGAGTAACATAACCACCGCTCTAATGTCTTACAAATTACTTAGAATAAGATTTCCTTTATTATATGGAATTATTTGCTATTTTTACAAGCTCACAAGCTCAAAAGATTCCTATATATCTTTTGCTGTAGTTCTCTTACAGAAGCAGGCATTATAACAATTATGCTCACTGATGTTTTTGTTAAATATCGTAGTAGTAAATATAGATTTTGTTCCCAGACTAAGGTATTTATCAACGGTATTTCTCTTAAATCTGCTTGCAGGAAGTTCTTGTTGTACTTTTATTTTTTTTATGGTAGTGGGGGACAAACAAGCAGTTGGAGCCATTTTCATGACTACCGACGCCCATAGGCATCCGCATCTTTTTCCTCCCACCTCCATGGACCACCGGCTAACGTGGTGTGTAAAGTACACAGATAGATAGATATTTATATATATTTAGTAGACAGATAGATATTTATATATATTTTTTTTATAGTACAGGGGCAAACGAGCAGTCGGGTCACCGAGATGATGGTGTTTTCCGACGCCCACAGACATCTGCAACACCAGGGGTTTTGAAGCTGCGTTGCCGGCCTTTAAGCCTTTAATATTTATTTACTTACTTATTTTTTATTTAGATATGCGGCAATCTCAATACAACCGATGGCAACACCGGAAAGGAACCGCGCTGTAGTTGCTAATAGCGACGGCGAGTTCGGTGGAGTCTTATTAAATTTATATCTGTCTGTCTGTAAGGCGGACACTCCGAGCTTATTAACGGAGAAAATTATAAAACCCAGTTCTGTTTTAATGAGAGCGGACCGGCCATCTCTCCTGCAGATTGGAATGACGTTCATTGAGTTTGTTTCTAAGGACATTATAAAATTCTTTCTTCTTTAGACACATAGCTGTTAATGCAACGTATTTGATGTAATAAAGTTCTGTTTACCGTTATTCATTACATGTTCTAATAAAGTCTCAACAAGTATTAACAACAAAAAATTATTTTAAAGTTTAGTTATTATACTCGCTCCTAAAACAGAGCAAACTGTCATGGCGGCGCAATATGATTAGATTGACGTGAAACGCAAGTGACAAAAGTGTGAACACTAGGCAGTTCGGCTAGAGTTTACTTGCCAGTGACGTCATCTGAATTTCAACCGATCACAAAACGTTTTTGACGTTGACAATTAATAATTGCTACTTTATTTCGCAAATTTTACAATAAATATGCATTTTTTTATATAAAATAGACTTGTATACTGTTTATTATTATCTTATTTATTATGATGACTATAATTCGTAGTATATTTTTGATAGTGTCAAATAGTCTATTTACGCTGACTGCATTCCGAAAAACGGAAAAATACAACAAATAACAAACTACTAGGACTAGGACTGGTGTAATGTAAAAGTAACGAAATTGGGATGCTGGACATAATAATATATGGTGTCCATCAAACTGTTTTTACACGGATGTGTGTTAAACTCGGAGATGTCTGTGGGTCACAAATGACAGGTTTAATAATGGTAATAATGGTCACTTCTGACGTTATAATATAATACTTAAATACACCATAATGGTTTAAAGGATGATTACCTAATTCAGACATGCGGTGTGTAAGTAGCCGGTGTCCCATGAAGATGGGATGTGAAAGACCTGTATGAATGTCTCTGACAGCTCGTTTGCGGGGGGCAAACGAGCAGTCATTACATAAAGCCATTAAATAAAAAAAAGCCATGTCCATTTCTAATGTTCAGATGATAACGATGTTATATTAAATGAGTAATACATAGTTTATGATCCAAGTTGTCGGTGACGTCGTGTTAATACGTGACGGACACAGGGGGAGGAATAGGAAGGGAGGGGGGGTGTAGGTTGCACCACACCTCATAAAACTCGGACGTGCTCGTTCGCTACGTAATACAGAGGTCAGATTCATTAATACAGGCTTGTGTGGAAATGGGGTGATGATGATGAATGTAGTAGAAAAGGTAAGGTTTGATTGTAACTTTATCTGTGTCGCGGGTGACACGGATAAAGTCGGGAGGCACTGCTTGTACATAACAAACAAATAAGTAACATTGTTCTGTTATTTAAATTAACGGTTATGTAAAGTAGCGGGTTTCTCAGGGCAGTTTGTCCCGGTCACCTACACGGATAATTGTAAGGATTCCAGCTACCAGTTGACCAGAAAACCATATATGAATCAATTTTTTCAAGTTTCTTTCCATCTTCTGCTATCCATTACTCCTTTGTATCGGTAGCTGCAATATATTTGTTACGTGTTTAATCCTTACTTTAGTTTTAAGTGAACAACAACAGTAAATTTAACAATATATCAATTTACTCAATTGCGTGCCATATTATCCACACTATCATGAAAGGTTTTTTTTGGTAATTTTGGTACCTAATCGATCTTACACTCATTCAGGTCGTCTATAACAGAGTTATAGACGAGATATTGTCTACAGTCGTTAACTATACTTCGATTACTATGACGTCTAAATATTTAAAAAGGACTTACTACATATTAATTTTTGATATTTAATTCGTATAATTCGGATGTGTGTTAATTTATTTATTACTAGCTTCCGCCCGCCTGGATTTCGTACTTCAAAAATTATTCAAAATTTTAACTTATTATGTTATTCTGATATGAAAGCTATATTAATGTAAAGTGTCATGAAAATCCGTCCAGTAGTTTCGGAGAATAGCCCGAACAAACGGACAAACAGACAAACAAAAAAATTAAAAATCATAGAAAAGTGTTCTGTTACTATTTTAAAATCGCCCCCAATTAGTTTTTCATAAATATATTCAATGTTCTGTACATTTTACTGTTTTTTTATATGTATAGATAGATAGGTTAACTTTACATAGTAGTTAGTTTTAAGAGTCCATTCATCAGTATTTTATATTTTCACAATATTAAAATTATTCAAATACATTAATGCTTAGGTAAATAAGCGCATAGCTTATTACATACAGTACATACAGTACAGAAGGTTCTACAATATACAAATCAGCTTAACTAAGTAATAACCACATCATTTGATAGCCTCATAACCTGGTTGTCACATGGAATAATTGAAAAACCATTAACCAATAGAAGTGGGAGGAGAAAGGAGGGCAGCGCATCTGTATAGCCTCTATACGGATGTTTGTGGGCGTCGGTAGTCGTGAAAATGGCTCCGGCTGCTCGTTTGACCTCCTATACCATAAAAAAAAGTCATTTTAATAACTAATTGTTACTTACCTACTAATTATGTTAGATGTTAAAATGATTATGGATAAATCTATCGTATTGGGCAACTGTAAAGGTAGATGTCGTAAATAAATAAATAAAAAAAATTATTTCTTTATTTAAGTATGTAACAGAGTAGCAGAGTGAGAGACAGCAGAGTAAGTATGTATGTAGACTTTAGATCAATACCGACGCCCACAGATATCCTCATGATTGTTATGCAGGTGAGTTGCCCTCCTTTGATTCTCTCCTTTAATAAGCCATTAGGCAGAAGCTTTACCTCTATAAAATATATTTTGTATACATTGTTAATTCCTGGAAGGACTAGACCCACTATTAGCGGCCGCGAGTTATATCTGATTCACAATTATTTGTATGAATGTATCGCGGTAATTACGTTTAGATACGGATCTGTTTGTTTGTACTAACGTTCAGCGCGTGATAATCAAGTAATTGCTGACTGATGGCGCCACATTAGACATATAACATGTAAAATAAATATTGTATACTGTAATTTTATTATGTAGTTTTCTATACTTAATGTTATAAAGAGGAAAGATTTGTGTGTATGTATGTATGTAACGAATAGGCTTCTAAACCGGACCTATTTCAAATGTTCTTTTAACAAGTTAATATTAACTGTTAATGTAATTTAAACTGTTGAACCTTTTGAATAATTATAAAAAACTGCTTAAAACTTGATTTTAAATTCAGCAAATTTATGAAAAATGACATAATTTTGCACTTTTTATTTGCTCAATTATTTTTTATTTAGATAAAATAAGCTCATAGTTTCGGTTTAATTAATAAGTACTTCTTACTACATGTCATTCTCGATAACGTGACTGGACATTGGTAAAACTTTTGCTTTTCCAAACCAAACTTAAGTGATCCATAATCTCAGAACCTGTTTACAATTTTTTTTTATTTTTTTTTCTTAATTTTATTTATTAAGTTATTTTTATAAGTCATAATTATTTTATTTACTAAGCTATGTCGTCGTGGTGTCTATAAGTCCAATGCGTTTCCTTACTTTACGCTTCCTTCAATAACCGTACAGAAGATCCTCTGCTACTTACATACCTTAGCTTTGGTACCGGAGGCTGTACCATTCATCTCAATTCGACCGCTAGTAACCTGACACTCGGTTTTCACTGTACGTAACTATCATTCCCACAGAAAATAAATCTTCAGTTATTCACAATCAGAGAACTCTAAAATGATACCAAATAGCAAAGTATCATAAATAAATTTTACTTATTAGTTCGTAACACATGGCGCTAAATCGTAACTTGTATAAGGAGTAAATTATTTGAATTTTCATTGCATAAAAGAAGCTCTCGTAGTATAAAATATGTAGATAATTCGATGCATAAAGTAGTGATAATTTGTATCTCCGATCAAGGAGTAACTTAGTACCTCTGACCACGTGGGGCTCCGCCCCGCGGCGCCTCGCTTATTACCTTCCGAGACAATTGATCAAGCCCAGCAACTTAGCTTGTAATTATACACCATTATTCTAAAATTAGTAGAAAAAAAGAATCTGGGGTATCTAATATCGTAACTAAACCCGAATATGCAAAAAAAAAATAAAAAAAAAAATACATCGATTGTCCATAAAAATAGGTAATATTTGGTGACACAAATTACAATGTAAAT
>LUGF01011715.1:31863-44611 GCA_001625245.1 Calycopis cecrops
AAATAAAAATAAGTAACGACGTACTGCCGTAGCATGCGTCCGGGTAGCTACGACTGTAGCATGCGTCCGGGGAGCTAAGACTGTAGCACGCGTCCCGGGAGCTACGACTGTAGCATGCGCCCGGGGGGCTACGACTGTAGCATGCGTCTGGGTAGCTACGACTGTAGCATGTGTCTGGGGAGCTACGAATGTAGTATGCGTCCGGGGAGCTACGACTGTAGCATGCGTCCGGGGAGCTACGACTGTAGCATGCGTCCGGGGAGCTAAGACTGTAGCACGCGTCCCGGGAGCTACGACTGTAGCATGCGTCTGGGTAGCTACGACTGTAGCATGTGTCTGGGGAGCTACGAATGTAGTATGCGTCCGGGGAGCTACGAGTGTAGCATGCGTCGGGGGAGCTACGACTGAAGCATGCGTCCGGGGAGCTACGATTGTAGCATATATATTTATTTATTCTAATTATTGTAACTGCCCGAGATAGACATAAAGACTTCGAATTTTTTTCTATCGACGTGGACGTTGAATATTACTTACGGTTCGTCCAAGTTCGTCCTAAGACAAACACAGAGAGGACTCATTCAAGCTGTGCACTATTTTCTGCAAGCATTTTCGTGACTCGGCCATAAGGACGAAATAATCCGATTATATCGTCTTGTTGGCGCAAACACAGATGAGAGAGGTACTCGCCGTCGATATTTCTGCCTCGTTTTTCTCAGTTTAAATTCTTAAAGACGACTTCCAAAGCATTAGTGAACAGATTTGAAGAAAATACATCCTTCTGACTCATTCCCCTTATTACGCATTATTTTAGCTTTATAGCATTTTAGCTTTTTAGCATATTTAAATAAGTTTTTTTACTTTTTTTACTTTAACTTAATAAAATATATAATTAATTAATTCATAAAAGTTAGTTGTTATCAAACAAAAATTGTCAACGGAACGAATATAAAATGTAATCTTTCCAATGACAGTTAGGTACACTAGATGCTCACAATGTTGTTTCGCTAACATCAGCTCCTTGCTGCTGTTACTGCGCAGGTTCTCGCAGCAGTAATCACCGAAGTTTTTGTGAAGCGGCGGCTGGCGGCGCAATTACGAGGCGCCTATTCTATTACTGCCGCTAGTTCTGGCGCTCGGCCAGACCTCACCTCCCTCTCCCCTCCCGGCAGGCGGGAGCAAATTGAATATCCTTGATCACATCGGACCGGAGCCTTTATGAGTTATACTCATTATTATATGTTCACGAATTACTTTATGGCCTCAAGCCACTTCGTCTACTGGTGGGTACATTACATCGTCTACATTACAGGTTTAAAAACTGTTGCTACGAGCAGCTCCAGTTTTGTAATGGAACACTTACACTGTAACATGTGTACACATCTAAAGTTTGAAATGAAAACCATTTCAAACTTTAGATAAATGTCTTCAGAATATCCCTACTATTGTAATGGCTAGTCTTGTTTATATTAAGTTTTTGTTAATTATCTATATATTTTACAGTACTGTTTTTGTTTAATATTAATTATTTTATCTTGTGCCTGAACTTCTTCACTACAAAATATGTCTTATGCATTCTTATATGTGTAAACTTCGGCTTAAAATTGTATTCTTAGAAATTTGTTGATCACTGCGATTCTCCTCGTAAACAAATGTTGCTGTACCGACAAGTACGTACGGGTTACTTTATGTGCTTACAATCGACGGTTTATCTCCTAACGTATTCCTAAACTTCTGTAGATTTCCCCGGGGAACACCTGCTCCTCACAACGCAGCGCCTTCTCAGCCCTCTCTCCTCGTTTTTTGTAAAAAAAAATGAAATGTTTCGAAAATGTTTCGAAAGTGTTTTAAGAGAATTTATTCAAATTATAATTTCTAAAAGTACTAACAAAAGACTTTCAATACTTTTTTAAGTACTTCATTCAACTAGATAATAGATTCCATGTACCATGTTATGTAATAGTATATTTTTATTTATTTATTCATTTACATATTCTTTCTTCTTACTTACTGTTGTCGTTGGAGTCTTTTCCAAATGTCCCTGTCCTCTGCTAATCTCTTTAGCTCCTCGTACGTCACGACGGTTACCTTCTCCTTTAGTTTGTTTATACCTTTTTGGCCTTCCTCTTCCTCTCCTCGCTTTTATTTGTAGTTCCACAACAGTTTTAATGAAATCGTCGTACCGCACAAGGTGGGCAAACATCTTTCCTCTTCTTACACAGCGCCTTCAGCAGAGTTCTTTTCTCTCTTACTCCTATACTTATTATTGTCTGTATATTTTATAATAATATATTCAATATTGATACAAAATAACTTCTCCTACAGAACAGTCGTAGGAAATATAAAACTGGGACGATAAGGCGAATGCGACAGAGATGCAACATGCAAACGGCAATAGGAATCGAGTAGCGTACGGTAATGAAATGCAGAGCGCTGCGTCTGGGGCGCTCGGGACAAAGATCATTGGAACGCGCTGGTAATATCTAGATTCTAGAATATCGGTAATCGGTCGGCCGCATGGCGGCGAAATATACTAAAAGAGGGCGCACCCTGGAAACCCAATTTACCTTTTTTTTAGTTTGCCCTTTCCTCCCCAATAACTAATTTATAAGATATTCGCGGGTCGGAAATAGAATATCGGCGGGCCGGAGGTTGCCGACCGCTGATCAAAAACATCTAGAAACATCGAGAATTGCCTAGCGATAGCTAGTGCAGTAGTAGTAATTTAGACAAGAGGTAGTGCCACATTGCATGCTTGCATGCAGTCGAATTGGGCCAGCATGACCGGGGAGGTACCTCTCGAGACCGGCGTAAAGTGACAGCTGTGCTGTCGCGTTTCGTACGGTGTGTAAGGAGCCGGTGGCCCATGGATAAGAAAACTCAGGAACTTTTGCACTTAGTATTTAAAATGATAGCGTCGGGATCGAGTCTAGACATTTTGGTTCTCTAATTATACCGCCTATCATCTAATAAGTCACTGGTCTTCACATATTTGCATTTTTTCTCTAAAAGTTTTAAAAACACCTGGTAAAGGTAGCATGACGACATCTCTATAGATAACAATAACCCCATGTTTAGAATATGATTTAGAATAAAATAATAGTTTGTGCCTAAAAATAAATAAAAACGATAAATACTCCGCAGCAGCCGCATATGTCCGGCATGACCGAGGAGGTACCTCTCACTCAAAAGATACCGCCGCCAAGTGACAGCTATGCTGTATCGTTTTTTTTTGCTAGTTACATATTTCCCAAAAAAAAAACAAACATAAAATATCCTAAACAAAACGACAATAAATAAAAAAGGGTTCTTCCAGTGCTTATTAGTTTCCGGTGGTCTATAAGAGGGGTATCAGATAAGCTGCAAGCAGAAAACAACAGGGAATGTGAGGTGACACAAGCTTTAGATGCTTCAGAGCAAAAAGGCTATTAAACTGCATGAGATGTCGCTATATTAATAATTTGTTAATGAACATGTGCCTCAAAGTGGGATTGCATTACAAGACGGGTTTACTGTTAATTCTCTTGTGCGTAATGAACAAAGACGCTGTGCACAGGCCGCCTAGCTGCACACGTAATTGTGCACCGAGCTGTGCTCCTGTGCTGTCTGTGCTGCTGTAATGAGTTGGGCCAAACAAAGCACAACGTCTCCAGAACGTACGCTAACTAACCAAGAACTAGCTGTAGCATTTGTAAAGTGAGTGGGGCTTCCATTGTGTTTACAAATGCAACTTGTGTAATATACTAACTTAATTAGTAAATTAAGCCATGTTTTGTAATTGAAGTCTTAGTTATTTACTCGACAATTTTTGTTAGACATAAATACCATTTTAAATAAATTGAGACTCACGGGTAATGTAGTAATAACGTTGTTGACTTTCAGATGCCGGAATAATAAATTTTTATACTTATAATTAATTTATATATTAATTTGACTTCTTAGTGACATGATCTGATAGACCGAGAGGTAGAATTGTCTCAAAATAATTTTACACAATGGCTATTCTTTATAAAGACGTCCGTTGCAGCTAAATTTGGACTACAAAGTCATGTTAATTGATATTTATCTACTTAAGTAATCCACAATTATTTTCATCTATTTATTAACTTCAGTTCAAAGACGCCATCTTCGATATGATTATAAACTATATCTACATAGATATAACGGCGAGGACACCTATTGCTCTTTTTAAATAGGAGTATAATAGTGAGCACGCGGTCGTGTTTAGTGCGTTTTGTGGGAGTTCAGTGAGTGGGATCGGGGAAAAGGAGAGGAAAGCATTTTCGAGTCACATTCTTTTATGGATCGCTGATAAAAATCCCGGTTTTAATTAAGTGTCATGTGTGGAGGTGTGTAACCGATGAGATTCAATTATAGGATTGTTGTCGGAGCATCAGAACTGACCAGGGTTGCGAAATGTTTAGGACTGGAATATGAAATTATTGAAATACATATTATTTTATATAAATTGAATTTGAAAATTGCAGTTTATCAAACAATTCATTTTATTCAGATATCCTACTAATATTATAAATGCGAAAGTTTGTATGTTTGTTTGTTGAAGGAGGAGGAATAGAGAAGAGAAGAAACTACTGAACCGATTTTTAATAAAATTGACACACTCATAGAGAGTAACTTGGATTAACACATAGGATTAGGATAGGTTAGTATACCGAATAGTAGTTTAGATAGTTTTTATCCCGAAAATGTCATGAAATGATTTTCTATTTTTCACGGGATCGATGATTATTACTGCTTCGATACCAACTATTTCGTTTACCATATTTTGATATTTCGGCGAGATATTTCAGTATTTCCGAGTGGCAACCCTACACGGGGAGGGTAGACGGGCTAGGAGGTTACGCGCTCATTATAACACCCCCGTCAGCGGGAGCCGTCTAGTTGTGTTCTCGCAGATATTACTGCGCCGCCAAAAAACTCGGCCGAACTTATAATTATATGCGAAGTTCGGGCGCCGGCTGCGAGCGCGCGCCGAGTGGAGCACGAGACATGCGAAACCAGTCGACATGAACATCCTGTATGTCATCTTCAATATCATACACATCAGCTCGAGGACGTCAACTGCTGGACAAAGGTCTCTCGCATAGAGCGCCAAAGGTCACGGTACCGACTTGGTATAGCCTATAGAGGTCACTTTAGGTACCTAAATTGTATTAATATTACATAATTTATAATTTTAGCAATAGGCGATTCCATGTGGCATTGAAACATAATTGAGCCGGCAAACCGGGAACCTCTATGATGTGATTGATTTTTTTTTATTTCATGTTTTTTGCCCCAATTATTTAAAAGCCCATTTTGTGTTTTTTAACATCAATTTCCAAGTGATGATACCCGCACCTCTAAGACAATCTAACTACATCGCAATTATCAAAATTGGTTTTACGGTTTAGTAATTACGAGGGAACAGAGAAACAAACAAACGTATAATGTACATGTCAAATACACAACCCTCCTTTTGAGCTTCGCCGCAGTTGGGTACAAAGGCATATTTGAATGCGGTAATGACCTATACACAGGATCCCCGGTCAATTTGACTCTGTTACATTAGCCGCCATGTTGCGACACGAGGGACCCTCGGCTCGTTAAACACATTGTTGGCACTACGTGGATATTAATTAGTAGAGTGTGTTAATGTATGTGCCGGTCATATTCATAATATGTTTATAGTAGAGAGGGACATAAGATAGTCATCAAAGGAGACTGTTCCTTCATCTTAAAAAACATAACTTCCTCTTCAGCTAGATTTCTTTTTTGTAGAAAATTATGAATTCAAAATAACCCGATTCTGCGCAAATCGAAGCGAGTCACGGACATCACTGGCTTGTTATGATAACATATGATGAGACCAGTAAAAGATTTCAAAATTTACAGAGTCAGTATTTATTGATTATAATCATATTACAATAATATTATAATTATGTAATAAAATTTACTAATAATATTATATTATTTATCTACACTAATGTTGTAACATTCTATTTATGTTTATATACTTGACTTATTATTATAGCTACTGTTATAGCTCAGACAAAAAAAAACTCAATTTAAGCAATTTGACATGATGTTATAATATCCAAATCGATATCGTAAAATCTCATTATAACACTATGTGAGAGCGAGAGAGAGAGAGCCTTATGTCAAAATCCTTGACAGCGCGCGCTCGCTCCTGATTGGCCCTGCAGTTGCGCTCTCATTGGTTAGATTTTAATGGCGGCCAGTTCGACAATACACGTACGCTTGAATTTAATGTTTCGCAATGTTTTATTAATTGATTAATTGCATTAGTGAAGATAAAGTAGTGTATGCAACTGCATATGACACGGATATTAAAACACTCGTGTTACTATTTTGAAACTCGCTCCGCTCGTTTCAAAAACTCACACTCGACTTTTAATACCCTTCATTATACGACAGTTGCATAAACTACTATTTTATAGCATAATACCGAAGAAAAGAAAATTATACAATTCGGAAGAGCAGTTTTTAGGATACTGTCATTTTCTTAGCGTAGACGAGGCGTTGGAGGATTTTACATGAAAAGCATAATCTTGTAGCTTCGGAGCTCTGAAATAAGAACTGCAGCGACCCTTGCCCGGGCGTGAAGTTTAAGCTGCAAATCTCTGGGTCTTAAAGTCTTACGGCGCGGTACTTGCGGAGAATATGGAGATTGTGTCCCTCGCGCGCCCCTCATTACACCTTCAGTAATAGGAAGAATTTTTGAATGCGTTATCTTGTTAGTAAAATGACTGTTTGTCTTTTGTTATGTACAGTTGATGTACAGTTTTCTACGAATTTCCACCAGCAGATATTCACATTAACATGAACGTATTCTAAATTTCGAGACTGATATCTCGAAATGGATATCGACGAATATATTACAGAATCTAGAAATAGCTTAAAGTTCTGCAGATATCAGTACAGTGAGAAAATCTTATATACTACTATTAGGTAGCTGAATTCTTTTTGTTTCGTTAAACTCACTAATCTAAAGAAGTTGATGTCTGATTTGCAAACATTTGCAGCACTGCTAGTAACAGTTAAAAAAAAGAGTACCTTTTATGTTAAAAGGTACTCTTTCACTATGTTAAAAGGTACTCTTTCACACACAAAGAAGGAAATTTCACAAATTAATCATTCGAGAGACTTAGATAAAATATGTTTGAGACTATCGTATCGACTTATTTTCATTTAATTAGTTTCAAATCACAAAAAATGTATGGAGCGTCGCAGTTTTTTATACTTGTTCAGCTCTGTAAATAATTTCATTTTCCGAGACTGAGAGCAACTGAGAGCTTCGTAAAATAATCTCATCTTCCATCGTTGATAACGGAGAAGTCCGGTGGTAATTACATAGCGGGTACTTATTACCCCGCCCGCCGAACCGGTCAAAGACACCCAGCGCCGATGTCCTCTCGAGGAGTGATCCTTTGGAAACTGAACTATCAACTACTAATTAGATAGCTGCACTCTTAAAGTTTCTCGTCGCTTTAGTTTAATTAACAAAAGAATCCTTTCACTAGTTGAATGCGTTTCGCGTGTCGCACACTTTACTACGTACAATATTTCATTAAGGCCTTATTTAGAAATGTTCTAGCTAAGTGTTAGTAAGAGGTAGTGCCATGCTGCATGACAGCCGAATTGTGCCCGACGCCAGAAAGAAACCGGTCTCTAACTTGCAATCACCGCAAAGTGATAACTATAATATTCGAAGGTAAAGAAAAAAATGTGCCACTCCCAGACTATAAGTAGAACGTTCAACAACTGTAACACTTTACGCCTCAGCTCCACACGACTCACCCGCGTCTCACGAACTCACTACCTAGTGAGCGCTCGCCGGCAACAAGCTCTTTTACAACCGTCTTACGGGACGTCCCAGATTATAACTTCGTTTGTTTTACCTTCATGTTCAACAAACGGAAAATTACTAACTTATTATTATCAGAGTTTTTAAGCATATTTTACGTTATATTAAAGAACAGGTATGAAATATGTAAACAACGCGGAAACACTCAGAGGAATACTACGATATGATATTGAATATTTCGTCTTCGCTGAATCGCCCGCAGTGTCTCGTCGTGTAATGCACAGGTGCGCCAGACGCGTATCCCTTTGAGTAGCATCGCCTTTGAAGACGAAGAAGCCTCTGAAGTATAGCAATAGCAATCTGTACTGATAATATAAAGTATGTTTGAATTACTTTACCAACTCAAAATTACTGTTTCTATTTAAAAAATTGTGCAAATGCAAATAAAGTTTAATTTACACACAAGCATGTTACACGTATTAAAATACTTGTGCATGTGTACGTGTTATCTCTTGGCTATGAGCTCATTAGAGTGTGACATGGAGATAGTAATTGAGATGTAGTGTGACCTCGAGATCCTCCGTCCCGACCGACACTGAATACGAGGCGAGCGGGCGGTGACGTCGGTCGGGACGCAATATGGCGGAATGCACTCATATTTATTACGCATATATCTTTATATGCGGACTGCATTCATATTTATTACTCATATATATTTATGAAGGCTGTATATCTTGTGCTCCGTGCGCCGGTATATCGACGTAAATAAACACCGTTTGCTTACTGACTTTATATTTAGTCTCCCGTACTTCATCTATACATAATATACTAAAATCGCAGGACAGCCAAAACTCAAAACTGTACATTGAATATTTTTTAAAATAATACTGGAGTATGATCTACAATCGATATCGAAGCTAAAAATATAAGTGTGTCTGTATGTATAACCGGGCTAAACTAAAAAAGTACTGCATGGATTTACTTAAAATATTGCACGAATGTTACTAACAGGTCGGATCAACACATAGGTTTCATATTATCACGCTATCACCTACGGTGGAGGAGCTGTGAAACTGTATACGCATATTGTATACACCTACTATATAGATTGATGTGTTCTAACGATGTTGTTTGTTGATGTGACGATGAGGAATGTGAACAGTAATAGAACTAAAGAGGAGGAGACTAGGAGACAGAATAGTCTTTACTGAGCTTAGACACCGACAAAAGCAATGCTGTACTGGGTCTTTCCGAAAAAAAAGAAATAAAATTTATTTTCTTCAATTGAATCTTATCACTCGATTCCTATATAGTGAAATTATTTAAGTTCTTCAAAAGAAGAGCATATAAAACAAAGTATCTACTCGTTTAATAAAATGAAATATATAAAACGAAGTAAGTTGTTATCGTCCAACTGTCAACGGTACGAATGTACTCTTTTCTCTGAAAGTTTCTCTTGCGGTCCACTAGTTCCTAACAATTTTCTTCCGCTAACTCGCTAACATCAGATCCTACAACTGCGCAGGTTATCGCAGCAGTAATTGTCGAAGTTTTTGCGACGCGCGGCTGGCGGCGCAATTACGAGGAGCCTATTCTATTACTGCCGCTAGTTCTGGCGCTCGGCCAGACCTCCCCTTCCCCCTGTCTCCCCGGCAGGAGGAAACAAATTGAATGTCCTTGATTACACTGTTCTGGAGCCTTAGCGTGAGTAATACTCAGTACTTCAGAGCCGACGCTGGTGTAGATTAAGAGAACTTAACAGCCTCAAGCCGCTTCGTCTACAGATGGAACATCACAAGTTTAATGTTTAATGCTTTTCATTTTAAACAAAGTCTTTAGTAGGAAGTAATATGTTATCGAGTATCTGACTCGTTTTATAGAATATAGGAATATAGTATAGTATAATAGTGTGAGGTGGAAGTAAGCAAAAGATTTTCTTAGTAGATAGACAATACTATTAATAACATTCGTCCTACTTTTGCTGTTTACATGTCATGAACATATCCAACTCAAACTCAGACACACCAACAGATTAATTTCTAGGAAATTCTCCAAGTTCGCTGCACTTCCGTTTCATTTGGACCTACAGTTACAAAATTAATGTGAGCCGTCCACGAGGCACGTAGGCCTCCGCCTCGCGGCGCCTCGCTCATTACCTTTCGAGCCAATTGTTCAAGCCCAGCCCAGCCTAGCTTGTAATTTAAATATCCTGCCCCAAACTAGATATGCTCAGGTAACCAGTCCCAAATGACCCTTGCCCCATGAATATACGTCTCTAATGTCTTACATTTTAAGCTTGTCTTCGTTCACTCTGAGACCAACTGCGCTGGTTGATGCGGAGTATAGACAGTAAGATATGAATGCGGAATGAAAGCAGTTTACACGCGATAAACGAACTTTGTGGCTCGCGTACACCTCGCCACATGAAATAGTTTCAGGCTGAAATAACACTTGCTACTATAGCTATAGATACTACAATAGCTTGACGTAATTGGTCTAAGTGTTGTGTTGTAACGTGCGTGTTCAGTATAAATATGAGTCTGTATCTATTTTCTAACACGATCTAACGTTTAAAGGATTTCTTGTTTAGTCAAAAAAGCCTGGCCCGGCGCCAGGCGCTCGTATAATTATATTAGACCAGGATATTATTAGCTCTACTTTGTAGTGGTAAACATGTCCTACCACGGATCGTGGGGTCGCGGATTCCTTCCTAGATTAAAAAATTTATCAGATTTTCAATTTCTGACAACTGTTCCATTTTTTGGCATGTTTAAGTCATTGCAATCTTGTACTATTTCTCGTTTTGATTAAGAAGTGAAATTGGAATTCTAATTGACTAGTTGACTAATTCACTCTTAAGAGACACAACATAAAGCTTACATTTGAAAGCCATACGTCGAGTTGAGTTGGAGTCGAGTCGACGTCGAGCCGGAGTTGAGTTGGAGTGGAGTCGGTGTCGAGTCGTTATAATGTGCGAAAACCCTTGAAGCTTTAGATGCTGCCGTCCACGCCACTGCCTTAGAGTCATGTGTATTTTGCTCTTAAAGATATATTGAATATACTAATGGAATAATAAATTGGTGACTAAGCGAATATAATTGGTTTAAAACGTTGTAAGTATGAAATCTAGTAATTAGCAGCAACATCGACTTAACACGGCTCGATCAGACGTACGGTCAGAGCCACTTGTACATCAGCCAGCTTTAATTGCTGCTTGAAGTCGACCGCAGCCGCAGCTCGACACTAATCTATTTACAACTCCGCCATCTTGCTTACGTCACCACCTCCCCTAACTTGTCTAAACGGACTTGCTTCTAATTGCTCCTAAAATATCTCTTCGTTTGCTTGATAAGTTCTCTCATAGCTAGTTCTTCAAGAGTATAAATATATTTTAAATAAATGATATTGGCATAATAGTTTATTTTAATTACTACGCCATATTTCATTGATACGTGTTCGGAATGAACTAGAGTGAAAATATTTCTTTAATAGAATTTCTTAGATTTATTTTCAACCGACTTATGTATTAGCCTTTTTCTTTCTTTTTTTTGGAAGAATCTGAAATGCTTAGTTATATATACCTATAAATATTATAAATGTGAATGTGAGTTTGTTTGTTATGTTTTTCACGCCAAAATTACTAAACCGATCAACACAAAACTTTGTACACATATTTAGACTAGAGGTATTAGAAATGACACAGGATACTTTTTATTAAAAACTTTTTTTGGAAGAGTTAAAAAAATATTGTATATATGCCATATTGGAATTCTATTACAGTTTTATTCGAATATCATCCTCATCGATATTTATTGCAAGGCTTCCACGCGAGGGAAGCCGCGGGAAAAGGTAGTCTTTAATAAAGTTTAAAATTTTCTGGGGCGATGTAATCATTCTGCTAATTTGGATTCTCTTCAATAAATTTAGATTCAATAAAAATAACCATATTTTATGTTAGGCACATTTACATATCGCCCTGTTAAAACCATCGGACAGACAGAAATCAACCGAAACGCTTCACAATGCAGCAAGACTCAGTTAAAAAGTAGTCTATTTTTCGCTAAATGGACAAACTCTTTGATTATATACACGTAAATCAAAGGGACAAACAAATACTGAAATAATTTTTCAAATCGTGGACCGATTAAGTAAGTAGTTCTAGAGATTAGCGCGTTCAAACAAACAAAAAACAAACTGTTCAGCTTTATATTATTAATATTTTTTTATGGTTTAGAGGCAAACGAGCAGTCGGCGACATTTTCATGACTACCGACGCCCATAGATATCCGCATGGCGATAAACAGATGCGTTGCCCTTTTTCCCTTCTACTTCCATAGACCACCAGCTACTTATACACCGCACGAAACGCGACAGCACAGCTGTAACTTTAAGCAAGTCTCATGAGTCATGTGAGGGAGAGGTAGTACCCTGGAAGGTACCTTGGAAGAAGTACAGCGAGTCCGCCGTAGAGGCCATGAAGCTCTCCTACGGAGGTGGAAGGAGGACTTGGTGCAGCTTCGCTACGGTGTACGCACTGTGAGCGCTCTGTGCCCGGTCCTAGAGAGCTGGATGCGTCGGAAGCGGAAGCGTCTCACTTTCCGCCTGACACAGGTACTCACCGGGCATGGCTGCTTCGGTGAGTACCTGTTTCGGAGGGGCCTAAGGCAGCCTGATGCGATCTGCCACTCTTGTGGCGTAGAGGAGGACACGGCTGACCACACTCTCAATGTGTGCCCTGCGTGGTCTCAGCACCGTCGCGATCTGCAGACAGTGCTCGGAAGAGATGACCTATCACTGTCGAGTATTGTTCAGTCGATGCTCGAGAGTGACGAGGCCTGGGCGGCAGTGGCCTCGTTTTGCGAGGAGGTGATGTCCTGCAAGGAAGCGGTGGAACGCTTCCGACAAGAAGCTGCGGGTGAAGGT
>LUGF01011715.1:51123-72294 GCA_001625245.1 Calycopis cecrops
GCGACCGATCTCAGCGGCATCAAACAATAGGCGTAAAACAAAAAGGCGTAAACAATTAACTACGCGATCGATCTCTCAAGAGATGTAATAACATGGCGGCTAACCTCAAACTCCCGCGTCGCTAGCGCGGCCGGTAAACAGCGACCGAACCGCCTCTGGCGGCCCACACCGGTATTACAATATTGACTACGTTAATTATGCTGAACACGCCTAGATGGCAGCACATGTGGTTCAGAACGATGTCAGTTGTGCTGTCGCATTTCATTCCGTGTGCCTTAGACGGTGGCTCAAGAGCCTCTAAAGAGGAAGAAAATCAACGCAACCGTCTAACCTCAATGCGGAGGTCTATTGGTAGTCACGAAAATAGCACCGATTTCTCTTATGCCCCCTTATACCATAAAGAATAATAAATACGTTAATAACTTTATCTACACTAATGTTGTAACCTTCTACTTATGTTTCCAATACTTGACTTATAATAACTACTGTTATAGCTCAGACAACAAAAAACTCAATTGACATGATGTTATAATATCCAAATCGATATCGTACAATCTCATTATAACACTGTGTGAGAGCGAGAGGGAGAGAAAATGTGGTGAGAGAGCCTTGTGTCAAAATCCATAACAGCGCGCGCTCGCTCCTGATTGACCCAGCGCGCGCTGCAGCTGCGCTCTCATTGGTTAGATTTTAATGACCACAAGTTCACTGCGACAATACATTATACGCCTGAATTTAATGTTTCGCAATGTTTTATTAATTGATTAATTGCATTAGTGAAGATAAAGCAGTGTATGCAACTGCATATAACACGGATATTAAAACACTCGTGTTACTATTTTGAAACTCGCGTTCGCTCGTTTCAAAAACTCACACTCGACTTTTAATACCCTTCATTATACGACAGTTGCATAAACTACTATTACGCAGATGTCGTGGACAATATGTGCATCTTGTTAGAAGTGAATAAGTAAGTTTGCGTTTCAGTCTCGAGGGAGAGCGAGTGTAACTACTAGCCGTGTCGCAGGTCACAGTGACACCGTGTTGCAGTGTCACAGTTTTCTCTTTATTAACTGAATCTCATACTATACAGTTTACATTCAAATGTATTCGTTACATATTGTAGTGCCATTCCCTAATGGGATAGGCAGAGGGAAACAGAGTATCAAACGTTAAAAATATAATTTAACAATTTATTTTCTTCTTTTTAATAATACAAATTTACTAACTTTTAACAATTATTCAAATATATTTTTTTCACAGCAGTATTTATAGTCTAATTTAAAAAAATTGAGATACACACAACTGAGTAAAAACAGAAAAACATTAAAAGAACAAGAGTCGTGTTAGGATTCCTTGGATCTCGTAGTAGTACTACGAGCCCGTAGCCCTCGTAGTAGTGCTACGTCGGGACCTTTACATTATGACCGGCGCGGCCGCGGCGCGATGTGGTGATTTGGAATGTTCGTGGCATACATTTTATAAGAGGCTATGGCTACATTGTAGTGCATCGAGCCGGCATGACCGGGGTGGTACTTCTTTCTCACTTAATGCCGATATTTTTTTTATAAAAAAGGCAAACAAGAAATCGGTAACATTTTCATGACTACCGCCGAGCGACGCTCATAGACGTTTTCGTTATTAATATATTACGATTTGGACTGCATTATTTTACGAGATTATTATAAAAACTGTTCATTATCGAATATATTGTTCGATCTATTGTTTCGCAAAAAGCTTTCATCCAGGACTAAATGGTTCGCTAAAAATACAATAGGCGTACATTCACATGAACAGCCTTTAACTCGCGTCGCAGCCTATTTGTCGTTATTTAAAACATGGCGGCATCACAGCGACGAGCGGGCATGATTTACAGTGAGTTTGTGTGAGTCCGTGTGAGTTAGTGAGTCCGCGTGAGTCAAAAAAAGCTGAGAGCATTTGGACAAAGAGGAATATTCGCCGATAAATTATTTCTAGACCATTACGTTCGGCTCCATACTCGTCGTATTTGCGATCATTTCACCCGAGAGCTCCATGAGGCGGTCGGTTACATTTCACCGATATTGTTCCGTCAAATATAATGCGGTTGTTATAACAAATGATCGAGAACGGAAGGCAATAAAATATTAGACTGTTACTTACTAGAATTTATTAGATTTTTTTTATATCATAAGAGGCAATCGGAGGCTTTTGATGACTAACTACTCCCATGGACATTCGCATGATTGTTACGCAGATACGTTGCCCTCCTATCACCACCAAATGGGCCATTATTCGAATTTATTTCAGACTTAGCTGTGATGTTCTTATCATTAGCGATGGAGTGGCGGCGATTGTGCCACTTGTGGTATACAATTTAAGTAAATTGGTTCTATCCTGCGGCGCGTACCCCACATTCTACCATAATCTACCACGGGGTTGCCCTGCTGAACTTTACCAAAATAAATTGACAACTTTTCCTATCTTCACTTCTTACTTTTATTTAGTTTTGTTCCGGTGAAAATTATTACCATATATTGCATCTTATTAACGCTGGTTTGATGGTTTTGTTTACATAAAAACCAATTTTTTAATTCTGCGACTTCGTTCACGTAGCGTAGTAATAATTATTATAATCAAAGTGATTTGTTATTGTTTGCTTGTAGTGTGCCGAAATCACGATTTCCCGTAGGAATGAGCAATTTTACCTCAGTAAAAAGTGTTTTTAATGTTGACCAGTTAGTATCTATACACCACAAAAAGTTTTACTCAAATCCGGAACAGCTGTTTCTAGGAGAGTCGCATCTCTAGTGCCTCAATTTGAAAATTTTTAATGAAATGGATAATCTTGTAGCTTTAGAGCTAATAAATGTAATAAAAACTGCAGCGCCCCTTGTCCGGGCGTGAAGTTTAAGCTGCAGATCTCTGGGTCTCAAAGTCTTACGGCGCGGTACTTGCGGAGAATATGGAGATTGTGTCCCTCGCGCGGCCTTTATTAAATAGTATTGGGAGGCTTTTGTGAATGCTCTTTAGGGTTTTGTATACTGTTTTTAATTTTCTGCGAATATTTTATGTTTTTAATGACGTTTTTTTTAATTAAAACTTTTCATATTTTGACAAATAGGAAAAGAGTGCGGTATACGCGAGTGAAACAAAAGAGCGTGGCTAATAAAATATAAAACAATGAGTGTGTGTAGTTAGATATATAGAAGTGAATTACAGAACTTTCCAAGTAATATTTCACCTATTTTCATTATTTTTATACAACAAAGATTATTAATAAAAGAGGCGGGACTAAAATCTTTAATTGGGTAGGCACATATGACACGAAGGTATGGACAACCAATACTGATTATAGAATCTCGAGCTTCAATGCCCGCGCAAGTTTGTCGCAGAAGCGATGACCTACATTTTCACAAGAAGTTGTGGATACAGGCTCGCTTATGAATCGGGTAGGAGCTCGCAGTAGACGCTATTTACAGCGCCTTCTGCCAAGAAAAAACGCGGCAGGAGTTCGAGGATGGACAAATGACACCATGAGGCTACCAGGTCGTAGGGGTCACTGTAATAGCCGGAGCCTTTCGCGATGAAGAGCTGTCCTTCAAATTGACTGGTCAGTCGCTGGGGTATCCTGTAGTTGATAGATCCAGGACACTCGTCATCACAGCGGCCTGCGGTGATTTGCAGGTTTTGTAATTGGTATGGGCACTCTCCTTGTGCCGAGCTCTCTCCGACACATCTTTCTGGCTCACCCAGGGCTGCTTAGAAGGTGCATAAATGGTGGGATCGGCCACGATACAAGGAAGTCTACCTCTACCCCGTTCGCCCTGACACTACTGTCCTTCCACCAGCCACCCAGTGGACACCGTCCACTCGCCGCGCTTCTGGAACCTGAACTACCAATTAGACACTGACTGCCTCGTGATCCAATGGTAAGCGAATTCAACTAGAGTCGTGAAGTCCGGGTCGGACCAAAAATTGTTATTGGGATTTTTAAATTTTTAATAACAATCCAAAGCCAGGATGAATGATAAAGGATCCTATGCAGAGCCATACGAAATGATGATGATGATGATGCCAGGAAGCCTGGCGGTGTTGCATCCCCGTGCTTCAGAGAGCACGTTTAGCCGTCGGTCCGACGGCTGATTACTCTTCGATTCGTATCGGTCTGCCGTCACATCGGAATATGAGAATAAGTAAATAGAGAGTGCACTTATTTCTGCGCGCACACTTGTGCACTATTCGAATTCGGCTTGACCGACATTAATACAAGATAAATAAAAACTGGTTAGTATTATTTATCGCATATCTCTCACAATATAGAACTAGAATATTAGGTACCTGCATTAATGGCGGCGCAGCCATTTCACATCCGGTAAGGAGCTCGTTTGACCGGATGTGGCAGCGCTAGCTCACGGCGAGCCCGACGCCTCAATATCCTGTTGGACCCCAATACTCTACAGCCTGTGTAAATTCCATATGACGTGTTGTAGTACATTTTATCTTAGACAAGGATAGGACATTTTATCTTAGACAATAGTTATTTGCTTTAGTATATTCATTTATTTATATAAAATGATATCTACAAGCAAATAAAACTCTTTTTTGACGTATAGGACTACGCTCAGTCGGAGCCATTTTCATGACTGCCGACGCCCATAGACATCTGCTCTCCTTTCTACTTCCACCTCCATGGGCTACCGGCTACTTACACACCGCACGAAATACGACAGCACAGCTGTCACTTTACGCCGGTCTCGTGTGAGCAAGAGGCACCTCCCCGGTCGTGCCAGCCCAATTCGGCTGCATGCAGGCATGCAGTGTGGCACTACCTCTTACCTTACTAGAATGAAACAACTATAAAAATAACTATAAAACATAGTAAGCAATCCCTTTGTTGTACTTGTACTTCAATACATTGTACTAACTGATGACATAGGTAGTTATTAGGATATTCAGTTCGTTTGTTTATTATGAAAATGATACAAACTTGCAATGAGTAAACAGATTTTAATTTATTTTTGTATAGAGCTAGATGTGAAAGTGCGGCTATGTCTAGGACATGGCTGTACTTTTTACCAACAAGAAGAAAGAAAGTTGTGCATTGTTTTATAAATTACATTAAGAGCATAACCTCGCGAACACCGATGCTAGCCATACATAAACTAATATTGAATCTTTGAATACATTTGTAAGGGAAATAAGATATAGTGAGTTTAGTCTGCTTACACACTTGTGCATTGTATATCGCGCGCAGCTGGATAGTGTGGATAGAAAGGGCTGCCGTAATCGAAATTCAGTGAGCATTATTATTATTACACAACCACTACTTTAAATTCGGGCTTTGGCCCACCACTCGTTCCCACCGCCGCGCTGTGTCGCCAGGATCGACAGCGGCAACCACACTTGACCCTTTGATTTTTGATGTTTTATTGAACGCAGGGAGCCCGAGGGAAAAGCTAAATCTGCCTTGGGACCCGCAACGAATTTAATCAGAAGAAAGTAGAAGGAGTAGGAAGTAAATACACAACTACAAGTTGTTTCACTTAGTCGGTATAATTTATATTTAATAATGCTAACGAGTAGTGTGGTGCGCTCCAAATGGATTATGTAAATAGGCGACTGTTATTACAACTGGAGGCGACGTGTTCGAGCTGTCTGGAGACGAGTTTCACAAGTTGGAACCCGTGCAGACTGTAGACGAGTTTTGATCACGTGTTACATCAGCCAAAGTTCAGAGTAAAATAAACAAACTCTAAATATGTTTTTCCAATAAATCAATTTTAACAGATTTCATCGTGGTTTATTTTATTAAAGAAACCCGATGTTTCAGACCATCCGTAACCAAGCCTCCTGAAGCGTCAGGCTTCTTAAATAGATATTAAATAAAAAAGTTTACATTATATAAGCTCCATTTACTGAAGACAATTCCAAAGGTAACAATATCTACGAGTTACCTCTTTTCCCCTTTTATATAGATTTTTTAGATATTTATCTAAAAAAGTGTGTGCTTTAGACCACACAACTGAAGTAAAACTTAATTATTGATTTAATACACAAATTAATTACCGTAGTTACAAAGACATAACATATCATATTTTTAAATAAAAAAAAGTTTCGTTTAAATCGAATTTGAGTTTTGAATTTGAATGACAACTTCCATTGGCCTCACTCGATCACACATTTTTATGACGCTCTCACCAGCTTACTCCCCAAGTCAAGCGCGCGTTTATAAGTTTTACTTCAAAATACAACAAATATAATATCACCTGAAGTTGTTGAAAATATTTCCGTATTTATTTAATAAGCGGTTACATGATTTCAGTTTGCTTCGTTTAGTAAGTGACGGAGTTTCTGGTTCTATTAGAGATATTATGGTCACGCGATTGTATAACAATCGTTCGGATTGGTACTAACCAAAAGTCCACTAATTGTTTGCCTACTTCTCTTAATATTAACTCTCGACGTAAAAGAACCAGTGGCGCAACCACAGATGGCGAAAATCAATTCAATTCCAATAAAACAAAGTTTTTGCTGATCTCTTCAATTATCCGGCGATATCCTCAATCTGCACCGAGCGATGAAATAAATATCGAGGTAACGATCGTAAACAACAACAGCGCAGCGCTCGATATCACGCGCGTCCGATATACAATGCGGGTCGCCGGTCACATAATATAGAGAGCGGGCAGTTCTAGTTGGACAAGGTGTTTTATTATGACAGTTTTATTTTAAATTTTAATAAATCATATCGGGATGAACCAGGAGTGAAAGTTTTTATCTTATATTATGATTTAAAGAAATATTTTCTTGAATAATGTAATACACGGCAGTGACAGCCCTACTATTTGAGATTGGTATATGTTCAGAAAAATGTACGTATTGGCCAGATAGAGCCTCCCAGATGCTCATCGTGAAGGCTGCACTGACACACAACAAACACAGTCGAATCTGGTTGACAAGAAGAGACAAGTATATCTAGCTCACATGGTACTCCAAAAAGGCCATAGATGGATGAGACGATGAACATAAATAAGTAAACTGAAAAAAATATGTTGATGACGTCACCGTAAGTAGCACACGCGCCGCGTGGCCCCCGGCTAACAGCACCATAGTAACTGGCAGAATTTACTACGATGCAGCATCAAATTTTCCATCGTTACAGAATAATCTTAAGCCCACCGCGCGCACAACTTCGTCAAAGCGGCGGCCAGTATAGAGGCGGTCGGGGACAGTTATAACGAAGAATATGAAGTTTGATACTTTGCAGAGCGCCCCAACGAGCTTATAAAAAATTGTACCAACTGTGTGACGTGTGTGGAAAAATATAAATAATTATAACATATATCGTAATACAATATTTCTGTAAGTCGTTCTAAAGGTCTGCAAAACACTTGGATTAAGAGTATATTAGAAACCAAACTCAAGAATATTCATGTGTGAAATATGAAATAACATATTTTTCCGTATATGTCGAAAAAAATCGTTTTAATTTCCAAATTTGAAACTAAATGAAAAAGTTCGCTTCTATATTGGGAGCACTAGAATGTTATTTCATTAATCCAAACGGAGCCAGTGGCTCATGGAGGGCGTCGGAAGACATGGGTCCGACTGCTCGTTTGCTTCGCTATACCATAAAAAACCAAAGCCGGTCTGTACGTGCCGCGTGTATATTGTACAGCGGCGGTCAGCGTGTGTTGTGCGAGTGCTGCATAATGCTTGTGCACTCTCAGCGATGTAGTCGCGCGTCACGAACTGTCAATATTGACGCAGTTGGAACGCGGCGGAGAACTCCACCAACAACAACAACAGAAACTGAACTTCAAACAACAACAACTGATCGTCAGTACAACAGAGGTTTATAAAGAGTGTACTAGGTATGATATCATAACAGAAAGGCTTAGCAATGAATGTGCAAAAAAACAAAACCCAACATCCCATAAAAATGCCTTTTTTTCTGTCTTTTTGTCCGTGCCTTTTTTAAAATGTTCTTTATTGTTGAGAGATTCGTTTTATTACACTCATAAGCACACTATTCATACACTGATGTGTGTTATATTAACTCAGATATATTTCTGTGTGTACAGCAGCTATGCTGTCGCGTTTCGTGCGGTGTGTAAGTAGCCGGTGGCCCATCGAGGTGGGAGGAGAAAGGAGGGCAGCGCATCTGTATAGTCGGATGTTTGTGGGCGTCGGTGGTCAAATGGACCCGACTGCTCGTTTGCCCCTCTGTATATTAAAAAAATGTATGTGAGAACAAACAACGTCGCAGCGTCATATCATACCTTATGGTCATGGTGTAAGAACTGTCGTAAACTGTTACAACGCACCTCATAAAACTCGGACGTGCTCACTACGTAACATAGAGGTCACATTCATTAATATAGGGTTGTGTGGAAATGGGGCGGTGATGATAACGAATGTGAATGAAAAGGACCTTAACACAAGTTTGCTATTGTACAGTATGGTAAATACATCTTGATTGTTATAGGTTCGCTGAAAGGTAAAGTAGCTTTCTGTCCGTGAAATAATTAAAATATTAAATATTTCCGCGTTTTTTTGCATAAGTTTATTTTATGGGATAAGGGGCAAAGGAGCAGGTAGGTAAGTTTCTATCACCGTTCATAGACTTCCGTAAAACTCGAGGCTTTACAGGTGCGTTGCCAGCCTTTTAAAAAAATAAGCACTTTTCTTGAAGAACCCCAGGTCGTATCGGTTCGGAAATACCGACTGTGATAGCAGATTCCACAATGATGTTGTGGGCGATAAGAAGTTGCGCCTGAAACGCACAGTTGTAGACTTTGGGACATCGAGGTGGTGGAGAGGGAAACTCCGCTGCAGGTATCGACTCCAGCAAGTCCTCAGAACACTCCCCATTGTAGATACGGTAGAAGATGCAGAGCGAGCCAACATCTCTACCTAATGAAATGAAATGAAATGAAATGAAATGAAATGAAATGAAAAAGCTTTTATTCAAAATAGAATTATAGAAATAACTTTTTTATCGTTAACAATTGAATCTACCACCAGTGACCTGAGAGGAACCGGCGAAACAAACTCAGCGGGCCTCATGATGTGATGAGACATAAAAGTAAAAAATATAAAAATACGAATACATTAATTGCATGTAATAAATGATATACAATTTAAGAATTTACAATAATTATGGTACAGAAACAGCCTGGGAGGATCGAACTTATGGATGAGATGGAAGACGTGGTATCTGTCATAAAATCTGTTACCTTATAGTATGCTTTACGCCAGAAAATCAAGTCGATCGGATATACACTGGTAGTCAACGATTCGAGTTAATTTTTTTTTGAAAACTACGTCAATTTTATGAAATAGCTAATTTTCATTTTTCATGGTTAAATGTGTTCGCACATTATATCGACTCGACGCCGACTCCACTCCAACTCAACTCCGACTCAACGCCGACTAGACTCCAACTCAACTCTAGCTTACATTTGAATGCCCTGCGTCAAGTTGAGTGGGAGTCGAGTCGGCGTCGAGCCGTTAGAATGTGCGAACACCTTAACACAGTTTGTGTTATGATCATTTTTTGTATTTTATGATTTTATTCCTTTAAAATTAAGATCAAAATGTTCTAAAGTATACATATTAAAAACAAGTGTTTGTCATGTGTTATCGACGTCGTCATCTTTATTATTTATTCTTCTAATGTTTTTTACGTTGGTGTTATATTCGCTTTCCAATCACTTACACTTACAATTTAATACCGCGCACTTTCAATCATCACAAATAATCAACCCCAATTTTTAGAATGCTTCATTGCATTTATTAAGCAATTCTCGAAGTAGTATCAAGGTCAGGAATTCCGAGTATTTGCATCCATAGTTACAGATAGTAAATTGATGACCACGGAGCACGTGGGGCTCCGCCCTCAGCCCCGCGGCGCCTCGCTCATTACCAGCGACCACTTCCGAGCCAATTGTTCAAGCGCAGCCGCTTGTAATTATATATCCTGCCCCAAACTAGATATGCCCAGGTAACCAGCTACCGGTGAGCTACGCTCCACGAATAAACATCTCTAATGTTTAACACTTAAATATTGTTTTTCCTTACTCTGAGATCAACTACGGTGGTTTATTGAAGTATAGTCAGTAAGATATGAATACAGAATGAAGGCGGTTTACACGCGATAAACGTACTTGGCGCTTAGCTTACACCTCGCCACATTAAATTGCTTCAGGCTGAAATAAAACTTCATTATATATCTATAAATACTAAACTAGCTTGACGTAATTTGTGTTCGTGTTGTGTTGTACCGTGCGTGTTCAGTATAAATATGACTATCTGTTGTCTAACACGATCTAACGTTTAAAGGATTTCTTGTTTAGTCGAAAACGCCTGGCGCCAGCATACAGGTATATTGTAGCCCGTGATATAATTACTGTCTCCTGGTTTGGTAGTAAACATGTTTTACCTAGATTGTGAGGTCCCGGGTTCGGTCCCGTGTAGGTTCATAAAGTGTTGTTGAGTTTAGGGTTCCGCATATAAAAAAAAGAACTCTTATAGGATCACTTTCTTGTCCATATGTCCGTCCGTATGTATGTAGAGGTGTGTGTAGGCGTGAGTACCTAGTGTCCTGTAAATCGGGAGACTCGCGGTCAGAGACAAGTTAGATTGCATTCCGTACCTTTTTATCTTTTGCACATTTGTGCACAAGAATCGGTCAACATCTATTTTTCATCTCGACATTTCCACGGTCGCGTAACTTACGCGGGTAAAACCGCGAAGCGTAGCTAATAACGTATGTAATTCACAGAACCGTCGGCAATGTAACGTAATAATATAAATGACTTGCTATCAGGTCCACAGGTCATTTGCTGTAGTTATAAACTTCGGCGTCATATAAGCGACGAAAGAATGTAATAAAATTTTATTGGACGACATTACAACGTCCAGCGCTGCGCCCGCGGTATGTTTATGAGTGCAATAAAGATATAGGAGTAACGGTCGGCGACTGTCGCGTGTGTCCGGCGACTGTCGCGTGTGTCCGGCGACTGTCGCGTGTGTCCGGCGACTGTCGCGTGTGTCCGGCGACCGGCGACTGTCGCGTGTGTCCGGCGACTGTCGCGTGTGTGAGGTGACAGACGATTGTGGCGTATCTCCGTCGGCTCGAGACTTGCCACTATCATCGGTCGCTTGTCGGTTGTCGCTGTATTATGTCCGGCGACCGGCGCTTGTAGCGTGCGTCCGGTGACTACCTATTGAGACGTGTTTCCGGTGACTACCAACTGAGTCGCGTGTGTGACCGACGACTATGACAAGTGTCCGGCAAAAGCAAAACAACAAAACAAAACAAAAATTATGTAAACTTTCTTGTAGTGTGCAGTGTATCTTTTACAAATAAATTTTTATTTATCTTTTATTTATTAAGACCGGTCATATCAGCTAAAAACAACACCAAACAACGTGCTTTATGCCATATATTAATAAAACAATTTATTTATTTATTTATTTGGAAAATCAACAGCTTTATGAATTTATAGACTACAGAGTACAATAATAACAGAGAGCCAATTAAAGATTTTCACGAATACTGATAGTGAGTACAAGCATTCATACGATTATTACATACTAGGTAATAGGGTATGATATAAAATGACAGGTTTGATATATACCAACTATTGCTAACAGGTTCTATCTATACATATAATAAAACAGCAAAACCCGTGCGTCAGTACATTGAATACACGAACTTTTTCACAACACTTTTCAATTAAATAAGTATTATATATTTTATAAAAAAAAATGAATATTTATAATATTACATGCTAATATGCTGGATAATTATTGAGAATCTACCCTAAATAATTCTCTGCTTAACCGCGAACTAGCTGAGGAGACATTAGTACAGAAAAGATCTAAGTCTGTAATTAATTTACTTTGCTTGTTGATGCTGTCACGCACGCCACAAGTAAGAGTTTTGCCTATAGTTGGTGGTGACTTTTGGTACATGTAAAGGTTTGTTGAATCTTGTTGATTTTACCGGTATATTAAGTTTTATTTTATTCAAAATATCAGGACAATCAACATCACCATTAAAAATTTTGAGAAGATACACGTGATCAGCTATTTCTCGTCGGATGGAAAGTGGGAGTAGATAAAATTGCCCACACAAGCGAAAGTAATTATCAGACGAATAGTCAATGCCCAGATGAAAACAAACGTATTTAAGAAATTTAGCTTGGATGCCCCCAAAAAACAATACAATAAAATAAAACAATAATGTGATATTATCTAAATATTGCATTTGTGAACCTTCTATTGTCGAGTCTATTAAGTAGTGCTGTGCAGATGTTAATTTGCGCATTTAATTACCTTGTAATAAAAAAAATATAAAAGACTCTAATAAATTAAAAAACACACAGATACATGTTACACATATTTAAATACATGTCGCATGTGTGCGTGTAATCACTTAGCTGTGAGCTCGCTAGAGTGTAACATCTAGATGTAATGTGACCTCAAGATGCTCTGTACCGACCGACTCTGAATACGAGGCGAGCAGTCGACGACGTGACGCAATATGGCAGAGTGCACATAAATTTATTACGCATATATCTTTATATGCGGACTGCATTCATATTTATTACGCATATATCTTTATCGAGGCGGTGTACCTTGTACTACGATCTGCAATTTGTGGGTATATCGATAAATAAAGCACGTAAACCATAACAACTCAATTCACATTTAGTCCATATTGTTAACCACATATACTAGTGCCTACAGTTAAACCACCGAAACTATTAAAAAACGTTTACGACAAGTATTCGAAAAAACTTTTTTTAAAGAAATTTAATAGCGAAAAAATATAATAAATATGCTTTATAACGGCGGCTACAGCGAGCGGCAACCTTGCACGGGGTGAATGACTCCGGTCACTCAGAGTCGGCCGGGCTCACGACAGCTGACGATACAGCGTGTATGAAGTGATAAATTGCTTTAAAAAACTCCTGTTGCTAAACTATTTCTCCGATTTATCTGAATTTTGTTGTGTAGCCTGGAAATGATACACTAAATATGTGGTTCCATTTAACGCCTCATGCTTTTATCAACCTTGTATATAGGGAAAAGTGTAGTGTCTTAAATATAAAGTTTGCACGTCAGTAATATCCATCCAACATTATTCCAATCTACTATTGGTCTGTTTTTTTTCGTTTTACCCATTTACTAGAGCAAATTCTATCAAACGTCGACGATATTAGAGCAAGATATAGTAACAAACAACTTTTAATCTAGAAAATTATCAAGTTTTGCACAAGCTCGGTAATCTTCAATTACTGTGCCTGCAATAACAATCACGCAAGCACACGCGGCACCTGTTCTATTGTACTGCCAGTTCTGGCAGCCAACCAGGTTCCTCCCCTCTTCTAATAGAAGGTGGTGCTTCATTGCAGCCAAATCAGCCCAGCACGATGTGGACGAGATATTTAATAACAAAAACAGAGACAAGCTAGTAATAAAAAAAGAGAAGAACACCAATAGTAATATTTAAAGTTTAATTGTGCAGTAATCGTGCAAGCAGTGTCCGGGTAGCAAAGAGCTGCGCGCCTGGCGCATGGCGGCCGCAAGTTTTTTAATATTCCCGCAGTAAATCTACCGCCAACCGAACCGACACTCTAATACTTTGCTAATTTCATGTGACGCGACATACACACACACAGATGTTGAAGTGCAGTTTTTCCTTTGAAATTAAAATTGTTACTTGTTCACACCATTTTCCATAGAAAAGTTTAAATTATATAGTTACTTGTAATGGTTGTGATGCAAGCCAGACGTGAAAGAGTGAAAGGTGTGGAGATTTCATATATATGATTGAAATTTAATTGTAATAATAGGATTAATTAGGATAAATTCTTCCATATTAAGCGGAGAGTTTGTGGCGAATATGTAATATGAGTACTAGGCTACCATAAGTGGAGTGCAGCTGAAAGGGTTTGCGGCTGATACTGAGATTTCCCCGGGGCCGACCCGCGCTCACACCGTAAGAGCTCGCGATATTACGTAACGTGTACCTGGCGCCTATACGTCCTACATATATTTAATACAGATAAACTAGTGGGCTGGTGATAACATGATTTTTATGATAATCTGACATATTAGTCATCGATTTTGGTACAGTTACATAAAACGTATCGTCAAACAACTAGCGTAATGTGCGCTCATTTGTACTGCGTGTCATTAAATACTTAGCATCAAATTAAACTATCCCGTATATGTACTTGGAGGGAGGAGCTGGGAGCAGTACGAGTGAGCCAGGAGACGGCCGTTGGGAGCAGGCAGCGAGAGCAACTGCTCCCAACGGCCTTCTTCTCGCATGTCACGACAACGTTATCATGATCGAAATTCGACTAGCTCCTGGATATTCATGTGTGTCATATATTAAATACTTAATTTTATCTCACCAGGTTTTAAATGACGATATATAACTTTTCTCCAGCCAAAAAGCGGCCACAAGAACATTTTGAGCATCTGCTTTCACAAAAATAGTCGACGTTTGTAGTTAGATATGTATACGAAAAATATTACTTATTAAGTAATAAATCGCATTGTTCTCGTTCCTCATGCAAGATAAAAAGAGAATAATATGTTATAAAAAAACTACAGGATAGCTATCATGATTTACAAGCTATACAGTATTCGCACAGATAACAAATAAATATTAAGAAAGTCTGCAACTAAGTAGAAGTAATTATTAGCTATTTACATGAAGAAGAAGAAGAAGAAGAAGAAATATACTTTATTGTGTACACAAATACCAACATTAATAATAGTAACAATACAACTTAACAAATTATGTACACAAAGGCGGTCTTATTGCTAATTAGCAATTTATACCAGACAACCTTTAGACATAGGAAATATTATTTAGGTAGCTAGGTAGGTAACACAGAGTTAAAAAATAATAATAATAAAAACAGAAAATCATCTTTAAAAAGATCACAACGCTTAATAGCATATGTATAATAATTATTGAATATATACGCATACTTAAATACAAATATAATATACACCTACATAATAATTATATTGTTACATACATACATAGATAAATACATACAGAAATAAATAAATAAATAAATAAATAAATATTGAAAATAAATAAATAAATAATGAAGATGTTACACAGAGAATTGAAACTATTACAAGGATGGAGGTTCTGAACATTACTCATTACATTACTCTGTATTGAGCCTCCGAGTGTTAAGCGTGGAAAGCTAATCAAAATATGGTTAGGTATTTAAAATTTAGGATGCACAAGAGCTGCTCGCTATGTGTATAGTGTTCGTTTGACTATGATAACATGATTGATGATGGATTCAAACATTTTAATTCATTTTCTTAAAACAACGGTAAAAGCGTATAATAGCACACTACAATTAATAAACTATTGGCATCTGTATGATCCACAGAAAGTAGAGCACTGAGTACATACATACATTCTCTGCACTCAACTGCAACTCTCCAAACTTTATCAATCCAACTTGTACCCGTATCGCAGTGAACTTGTCCAACTCGTTTTTTATTATGTCGCTGTTGGTCTCTGAGCGCGCGCTCTGTACAATCGATAACTTGACAAACTGTCTCTGTTCTCGAACATCTGCCCTACTATCTCTATACACGCGTACACTAATTAGTAGGTATATCTTTTGTCTCTCTACACTTCGATTATCCCTATTTTGTTTTTTGAACAACGTAAAATATCAGTCGAGTCAATGTTCAGTACAATGTTGTAAAGAAGCTGTGCTCTCCTCTTTTCCCTCCAATAAGGTTCCGAAAACTCGCAACCCTCTTGAAACGGTGCAACTTATGCTAAGTTATTTTACGACGGTGATATGTGAGCGATATGTGCGTCTATAGTGGCCCCGGTACAATTCCACTGCAACAGTGAGACATAAAATACGAAGAAATGGTCTTGAAGCTATAATTAGAAATATAAAACTCATTAGTACCCAATAATTTTTTAATTCAAAAGTAATTGAGTCGGGATTAATATGGTTTGTGTGCTAAACGTGCTTAAAATATTCTCATAACAAAATTAGGAAACACAAAAAATCTTGGGCTATTTATTATTTAGAAAAAGTTATTGAATTTCCCTTAAAAATATCCTCCATTTATTATTAAGTATATTGAGCTGGCGAAGACTGAGATTAGAAGAGAGTCGCCCAGAAAAAAATACAGAGAAATTGGATGCATGAGTGCAGCATGTATTCGTGCTACTGGGATGCAATAGGTGTGACATGACCATGCTAGTGCATCTCGGTCTCGTGACATCTGTATGACATTACAATAATTAATTATTCTATCACGTTTTGTGAGATTCCATATGCCATTGGTGCATTAAGTAAAGGACAAAGATTAAATAAGACCTAAACCTGACACACTGTACTTGACTTCATAGTATTAAAATTGACCTAGACTAAAGTCAATATGACTTGTGGAACTGGCTATTATGTGCTTATTTTAGCATAGTTGCAAAATTATTTTAAGAGCACCGCGCGCACAACTTTATCAAAGCGACAGCCAATATGAAGGCGGTGGGGGAAAGTTTTAACGAAGAATATAAAGTTTGATATTTAAAAGAGCGTCCCAAGGAGCTGTTAATAAATTATATAAACTTTGTGGCGGTACGGGCTCTAGTTATTGAGGGCAAATATAAATAAATAGATTAAAGGAGAATGGCCAAATTAGTACCACTTAATTTTAAATTTGGTTTTCAACGTTTCGTAGTGTAATCTATTGCACTTATAAAGAGCACAAATATACGTAATTAAAACTAATTGACATATTATATTTAAAACTTAGGAAAAAGCCTTTTTATTGTTTTTCGAAACTTGCCATGTGTAAGAGAAAAAATATTGGAAATAATTAACTATTGATTATCTTAAGTTTACGCGAATGTCTCACACTGTAAAACTATTATAACGGATTTTATCGCGGTTCATTTAACTTACGGCACCAGGACATTTGTCACCTCGGCCCGCCCGTGGGCGCGGTTGCTGTATAGCTTCTGAAACGTCGGGATTATAAAATACAAAAATAAACCAGGATACAATCTTTAATGTTTTATGCTATGACAGGGTTAGTAGTATGTGATTATTTCGAAAGTGCGTAAGAGATTCGTAATGCCTCGTACTACATACAAGGCGTGAGAGTACCCTTATGTGAATTTAATCTGCGGAGAATCTCACGGAAACTTTACAACAAAATAAATTAATTGATACAAATTGAGCTAAATAAAAGTCTGTAAAAACAAAGGTGTTTTTATTGGTTACACCAATAAAAACTTCCAAAACGTCCACAAACAAATTAAACAAATTTTATTAAAGTTAAATATAATAATCTTCGATTGTATAAGCTACAATAATAACAACAATTCTAATGACCAGCACCATTATGTTTCTGGAAGAAAATATATCTTTATCACTGCAGTATGGTTTTTACGTTAATAGTCGTTAGGGGAACAGGTGCCCTATTTCCAGCAGACAGAAGAGTTGCATCCCGATAGTGTATAAAAAATAGCTGGAATAGTCACAGACTACATTAAACAAGATTCATTTGTTAGATTCATCCACACGAATTTAGTTGTATCGATATAGCCTAAGGATTTTATGGTATCGGCAGTTTTGCGGATGACTTCGTCTTTTTTGTCACGGTTTCTTGTTGTCAGCCAGAAGAAATCTGTAAAAAAGTGAAGATATGTGAAATTTACATTATAAATTACAAAACATACAATACAATTCAAAAGGCTGCTTTCTTGCCCTTTATAATTTAGTTCTTAATTTATAGTATATGAGTTAGTCTGTGTATAATTATTTTGTATATCACTTAAAATAAAAATTACAAAAGTTATGCTATTGACGTCATCCCAAATTTATAACCTGAGGACGAGCTCCCAGAACAATGAAGGGTAACCCTTTAATTTTATATACGTGTCATCTCTAGAATAATTAGGCGTTAAGAGCACCTTATTGATTCATATCCAATACAAACAATATAATTTGATAAATTAAAAATGTAAATCATAGTTTTAGTGCTGCGATAGCATTGAAATCGGTTAGTTTTTTTCAAATAAAATAATTTATGTCTTTCTTTTTTAGTGTTTTTTGCACATTTTCACTGGTTTTTAATTTCTATCAAACAGTGTTTGTCCTGATATACATCCTTGCATGATAGAAAGGTGGGTACAGTATCTTTATATATTTGTAATATATTTGCTTATCGTCTTTTCCTTTTGATACTGTTGTTTTGACTTTTTTTCGAACAGGGGATTGTTCTGAAAGCTGATGTTTTAACAATAGTATATAATAGATAATACTAGATATTTATATCTCAAATTGTACTAATTTTGATGTATCTAAATTAGTACATTTCGAGATATACCATTACAATATGGTAAAATTTACATAAAATATTCTTCTTTCAACTAAACTTTACTTCTCAACAGAAAAAAGAAAGTGGCCTCGCTGAGGTCTTGCGTAATTTGAAGGACATATAAACACTTAAATGCTAAATTATTTAATGGATTATAGATATTACTTACCATGACGCATCTTAGTCGTGTCATCGTAAATGCATGAGTAAACTATTGCGTACTCATTGTAGTCGACGGAAACAATTTTTACGGGAGTAACATAACTGCCCCCCGATCCTAAAATCATTCATACTTTAAAAAATCGTCCATTTACATCTCTATAACCAGCTTTGCCCTTGTTTTCCAAAGGGCTGCCGGGTAATCACATCACCAAATTCAAAGCCATGTTTTTAGACAGATATTTTGTAAATGAGAGGTGCCCGGTTTACCTCTTGCAGGCCCAATTAAACCTAAGCAATTCTATGCTATCTCTTAAGACCTACAGACTCTCATAAGTAGAGGCGACTCATCTACTTTGACCGGCTACGTTGCTCGCGATAATAAATCACGAAACTTTACATCGTATTTAGTAAGAGGTAGGGCCACACTGCATGCATGCATGTCGCCGAATGGAGCCAGCACGAACGGCGAGGTACCTCTCGCATACTCGATATCGACATAAAATGATAGCTGTGTTGTCGCGTTTCGTGAGGTGTAAGTAGCCCGTTGCCCATGGAAGAAGGAGGAGGAAGGAGGGCTATATGTACATCTATTAATCCTCTATGCGTAGTCATGAAAATGGCTCCGATTGCTTGTTTTCCCCCTTATGCTATATAAAAAAAGGCTTTTTGTTCCTTTATTGTACATATACGAAAAAGTTATACAATTTCGTTGAAATCGTTTTAAATAACTTTTTAGGAGTATCCAGCACAAAAGTAAAATGAACTACATCAAATAAAACTTACTCTGCATATCCGAAGAGTCGTGGTACAACACTCTCTCCTCGACCCTGACGGTACCGTTGATATACACCCTCTTATGGTTAACTATATTACTTAGATTATAATTATTTTGACCAAAATACTCTATCCACCCGCAGTCTGAATTTCCTTCCCAGTTGTCTGGATACTTGGCAATCTCGTACCATACTCCTTTGTACTAAAACAAAACGGTTTAATTTAATTAAAACTTTACTTTACATTACTTTACTTGGAGAGTAAGCCGGTGAATGTGTGAAGAGAGCGTTACATAAAGTGAGATCGGGCGATGACAACGGAAGTTGAGAGGAACGTATAAGTTAGTAAAGACAAAAAGAGAGAGGCTTACGTTTCTAATACTACAGTATTAGTTATTTTATGTTTCGCAAATCGCATGTGAAGTTTTACTTCAGTCGTGTGGTCTAAAGCGCACACATTTTTTAATGTATTCCTGCTCTTTATTAATTTGATAGTCAATGTAATATATACGCACTCCTGATCCCGTATCTTTTATTAACAGGGATCCTGGCGGATAATACAAAGAGGTGGCAGGAGAAAGGAGGGCAGCGCATCTATGTGGATATCTATGGGCGTCGGTAGTCATGAAAATGGCTCCGCCTGCTTGTAACTTAGTTATCGCGAAAAGTAGAGAGTATTTCGTACAACAGTTACAACATAAGAGCATCACAAAGATAAGCCTTCCGTAACTCAACTTGCGTCACCCGGGGGTCTCGGTGCGCCAGGAGCCAGCCAGAGCTGGAACCATAATGACGAATTTAATGTTGTTGTCAACCGACTGGCGCAGTGGAACAGAACTCGGATAAGTCGAGCATGTTACCCAGGGGTCGCGGGTTCGAATTCTGTCTAGGCCGTGGATGTTTATCTATATTATATTATATGTATTTCTATACTAAAAATCTTAAATATATAACATTTCTTAAATTTATATATCATATTAAATATATTGTCCGTTGTCTAGTACCCGTAACACAAGTCCTTACGGTACTTTACACGGGGCTAGGTTAACGTAGCCTGTAAAAGTCCACAGATATTATTATTGTTATACTTACCTTGTCCAAACTAAAATCGGGGACCGCTTCATAAGCTGGACACGGTGCGTTTATGAAAACTGTAGAAGTGACTAGAGCGATGCTCGACGCAAACAACACAATAGTTGAGATGCTCATGCTGGCTCTTCAAAGTAAATTGATCTCGCTATTAACGTTGCTATTTTATACAATTTGTGCGTAATATTTTTTAGTCTATATTATAATTTGTTATTAAAATACAGTATGTATTAGTAAAACATAATGTCTGTATCGTTTCAGTGAAAGATTGTTTTCCTGGACTTACACGCATGAAGCGTATGGCAACAAAATAAATAATTGTATTTTCTATGTTAAAGGCTGGCATTTGCTACTGTGATCCCTACCTGTGATCGGAGATATCTCTTACTTTTCTGCTCTCGACGCGTAATGTACGCATGTTAGCTAGGTTTCAAACAAAGAAATGTTTAAAAAATACGCAGTTAAATTTGTACAGGACTATTTTTTTATAGTATAAGGGTGAAATGAGCAATCGGAGCCATTTCCATGACTACCGAAGCCCATAGACATCCGCTATGAAGTTATACAGATGCGATGCCCTCCTTCCTCATCCGCCCTCCGCGGGTCAATGTACAGGTTTCTTGATTTCTATATGTCATGCTGTTTCTTCCGTTGGCACAGAAGCGGCGACGAGCGAGCCCGATTCAGCCTTGTCAGGTTTTGTATAAAATCAAGGACTTTATATAGAATCTTTTATTTAGATTATACATATAATCTTTTA
>LUGF01011715.1:74790-89126 GCA_001625245.1 Calycopis cecrops
CAATTATTTGCATTATCAGTTCGTAGTAAGTATCGTGCGCGCTGCTGATGATACTAGATATAGTAATGGCCGACTATTAGCGGCCGCGAGTTATATTATCTGATTCACAATTATTTGTATTCATGTATCGCGGTAATTGCGTTTAGATACGGATCTGTTTGTTTGTACTAACGTATAGCGCGTGATTGTCAAGTAATTGCTGACTGTTGCCCCTCCGTCATTTACGTTAAATGCAGGGAATTAGTAACTCAAGTGCACATGAAAAAGGCAGTCAATCAGAACTGCTAATATCAGTAAAAGTTAAAAATGTAATACAATTAAAAAGTGTGATTGCGAAAATACGACATTGCGAATTTATAAAAACTAGAGAACCCACGAAGGTCGAAATTCGATCTAAGTGATATTTTTTTGTAATTAAAAACTAAATATAATATATATGTTATGTTATTGTGATTACGTTACTTAATTTACCCTTGCAAAAGACACATAGAAAGTTCATCAATAATATTTATACGGTGTCATTTATATCAATATTGGTAATGTCTGTTACACTAATTTAATGTTTTATTTATTGAATTAATGTACTTCTTAAGCATTATTATTAAAAATATTAGCCTGCTGCATTTCTCTTACACACAAAGTGTGCCAAATGTCATACTCCGCCGTCCGCGCAATTTTCGTTAAAATGTAATTGAAATTTTTGCTTTACCTGTTAATATATAGATTTACATAGCTTTGCATTCGTATGTAACCGTAAAGTTAGCGCCAATTAATGATAGTCTTTAAGTCTTAATTAAATTTAATAAAATAAATTAATTATATAGTGTTAGAGTTGAATGTGCAAAATTTGAAGAGTGGTTTTGAACCCAGAAAATAGAAGATTATGATTATAGATGTTGCCAGGTTTTTTACATATCTTTAGTAGGGTAAAAAAAATGGACCTGGCCTCCCGGCAACATCCAGAGTCGTAGGTAATCTGAAGCCTTTTCTGACTTCAAAACCTTTGAGGAATGCGGTCCTCAAATTTTGCACACCCAACTCCTGTTATTGAAATATAGAATTAGAAAATTGCTTTTTCTATTAATGGCACATTGTGCTTCTATCACTAGGTATTGTATGACATTACCAGTTATTGTTACTGCGCATTGGTAACACTAACCTATTATTTTCAAAATTTAGCTAATTAGTCGTACGTAATAAAATTAACATTATTCATCTAGTGTAATCATTTTTTTTTCAAACAACGCTCCTTAAATTATTACTTCTTATGTAAATTCCAATTGTAATAATTTTAGTTGTATATAATTTTATAGTTAAGAATTTATTAAAGTAGAAACGTCTACAATTGTAAATTTTCGTGATCCGACCAAGGAGCATGTGGGGCTCCTCCCCGCGGCGCCTCGCTCATTACCAGCGGGCACTTCCGAGCCAATTGTTCAAGCGCAGCAGCTTAGCTTAATTACATATCCTGCCCTAAACTAGATATGTTCAGGTAACCAGCCACCGGTGAGCCACTCTCTTGGAATACACTTCTCTAAATGATTAACTCCTAAAGTTTGTCTTTGTCCATTCGAAGGTCAGGTACGCTAGTTGATTAGAAGTACAGACAGTAAGATACGAATGCGGAATGAAGGCAGTTTACACGCGATAACCGAACTTTGTGGCTCGCGTACACCTCGCCTCATGAAATAGCTTCAGGCTGAAATAACACTTGCTTCAATAGCTGTAAATTTTAATATAGCTTGAGGTAATTTATATGTGTTGTCTTGTAACGTGCGCGTTCAGTATAAATAAATGTCTGTATCTGTTTTCTAACACGACCTAACGTTTAAAGGATTTCTTGTTTGGTCGAAAACGCCTGACGTACAATTATATTATGTCGAAGTTTTATTAGCACTACCTCGTGGTAGCAGTAAACATATCTACCACAGAGTGTTGATATCCCTAATTCGACCTCGGGTATGTTCCAAAGTGATAAGGTTATTCATATTCTAATAACTGTTCATTTACTTGTATTAACTAATCGGAAACTTGGCGGTTTCCCACACGCATGTGAAGTCGTCAGTCTTGCGTCTAATTTCTTCGGTCGCGTCATAAGCAAGCATCTAATTTCACATGATTAACTGAAGAACTGTTAACTAAAATACTGATTACAAAATATAATGACACAATAGACAAAGTACTTGTAAGAATTATTAACAACATCCTCGTAACAATAAAAATAAAGCGACAGATTTGCAATTTGAGTCTTTCATGTTTCTGTAACCGAAACTACAAACCAATACTCGTGTGCATAGGAAATGCAAGCATGGTTGTCACATCGAACAGATGCCGCCACAGCAAACTGACACACTTAACAAATAGGACCTAGTATTGACGGTGTTCTTGAAGCAGGGACCTTAAAGTATACTTTGGATCTGTTCCACGTCTCACCCCACGTGCACAATCCCATTCGTCAAGTGTAACACTTGAGAACACTTTTCACTTGACGATAATGTAGGGTTGTGGGTCCACGGTGAATCCTCAAGTGTTTCACTTGATGATCATGTGGGATTGTGCATGTGAAAAAACACGTGGAATAGGTGCTTCCAACTTTCCATTGTAATGAAAGAGTATGGCGTTATATTGATGTAATTAGCGTCACATGATTTATTTTTTCTGATACTTATATTTATGTTACATAAGTAGGTATTGATTTTATTGACATATCACTACAGAGTATAAAACAAAGTCGCTTTCCGCCGTCTGTGTGTCTGTACGCTTAGATCTTTAAAATTACGGGATTTTTTTTATTAGATAGAGTGATTCAAGAGGATGGTTTATATGTATAATAACTCCATTTTTAAAGTCCACGTGAGCAAAACTGCGGGTGGATGCTAGTATACTATAAAGAGCGAGTTTGAAATCCGAGTAATTAACTTATGTAACTCAATAAAATACAGCTAAGCAAATAATGTTATTTCTTTGTTATGTGTAAAAAATAATAATTTTAAAGGATATTATATTATCATGCCGTGATTAACTTTTTGCACACCTTTTTATACATTCAGTACCGTGGCACATTGTTATTGTCTATTTCACACACACACACATAGATTTTTCGCAGTCGCAAAACAAGTTTTTTTAACAATTCCGTACCTCTCGCGTTTTCTATACTGTGAAAGGCATCTGTTTATAGCGTGAATCACTTAATTCATTAAAACAATCTCATTAATATTCGTTGCATGTTTTAACAATTAGAATCGTAAATACGTGAATATAGAGAAAGGCAATTTTCTATTAATACGTGTAGCAGTATGCCTACCAGTTGCGACAGCCTGTTAATGTCGTTCACCCCCGACGACCGTGTGTGATAAAGCAAGTAAAGGCCTGCGCAAACGTGGGATTTATGTCCGCGATTTTTTCTGTCCGCTAAAATAGATCGCTTACAACTGTATCGAGTAACGCAAATGAGGTATTAAAAGTACTCGGTACTTTGCATACATTTTGTCACAAATTTTTGGACACAAAATCTCCCGTCTGCACAAGCCTTTATAGTAACAAACAATAACGATCTCGGTAATCTTCAATTACTGGGCCTACAATAATAATCACGCAAGTTCACGTGGCGGCTGTGGTGTAATTACGTGGGGTCTATTATATTATACCGCTAGTTCTGGCTGCCGTCAGGTACCCCCCGCCCTCCTTCCATTAGGGAAGGATAGGACTCTGAATCACACGTAGTTTAGTTGAGGTAGTAACGATGCAGCATCGCATAGGCTCAGCACGACGAGATACCTCTCGCTGGAATGGCATCGCCTGATTAAGGCTAAACTATGACATTTTATGCGACTTGTGAATTGAAAATCAATCTTCAATCAAGAAAACATGAAAACCTAGATGAAAAACACGTAATGAAAAACGAGCACACGCATAAAGACAACGAAAAGGGTTAAAAAGTGAACGGTGCTCAGTCAAAGTCAAATGCCCAATATAACATCCGCTTATAAAATCACATAAACAAGAACGTGGCATGTCCCTGACATAATGAAGCCGGTGCGGGACAGCGGGTCCGCGGAAATATTACATTCCTTTCTTCTATGATTCCATTGGCAATTTTAATTGGCAATTTACTGGAGAGGAGAGAGGGGCCGGTGCGTACAAGCGGTTCTGGAGTCAATATAATCATTTAATATTTGAGTTCATAATAAGCTGACGTTCTTTACGGTCGCCATTATAACTGAAATATAATTTGTTATTTTATTAATTTCTTGATTGTGAATGGTATAGTTCTTTTTTGCGTAATTATAAAATACTAGCTGCGCCCCGATTTCTATCTCGTGGAAAATAGAAAATCATCCCATGGCATCTAATTTTTCGAGATAAAAACTATCCTGTGTGTGTGTGTGTGTTAATATCCAAGTTATCCTCCATGTAAGTACCAAATTTCATGAAAATCAGTTTAGCAGTTTTTGCGTGAAGGAGAAACAAACAAACAAACAAAATTGGCTAATAAACTGGCCATCAAGGCTGAGCTGGGCATGATACTGGACATAAGAGGCATACATGTGTTCATCGTAGATAAATTCCTTATCTTACATGTTTATTCAATGAAAATAAGTGGGGTCTGGGAGCTGTGGGATCTTACTCAAAAAAATTGCTGTGCAATATTGCACCATCATGCTCACCCTCACCTGTTTTGGCCAGTCGTCCGTCCATAACCAAAAGCTAGCAAACAAACCAAATGAAACCCATCGTTATTGTTAATTATTTAACAGATAAGGCGACTGCAACACGCGATAAAAAAAAATCAGGAAAAAAATCCTCCAATACTTTTTTATGATTGGTAATTATAGAAATTTATGAACCGAGACAACTTAGAGGTACTCAAAGCGTGTGCTTTAGGCCACATAACTGAAGTAAAACTTAATTATCCATGTTCATTACTGTTCTTATAATGACATAACGTGTCACATCACATACGATATTTATTTTTTAAATACAAAAAGTTTCACTTATATCGAATTTGAATTTTGAATTTGAATAACAACTTCATCGGCCTCGCCCGATCTGTGACTTTTCGTAACACTCTCGCCAGCTTACATGTTAAGCGCGCGTATAGAAGTTTTACTTCAAAAACAAAAAAATATCTCCTAAAGTATAAACGTGGCTGCGTGTAGAAGAGAACTAAAATTATAACAATGAAAGTATAATTGTGCAGTAATCGTACCAGGGTAGTCTCCGGGAGGTAGAGCGACTGGCGCAGGGCTGCAAGTTTTTTAATATTCCCGCAGTAAATCTACCGGCCACAGCCCACACTCAAATACTTTGCTAATTTCAAATGAAACGACATTCACACAAAGATATATAGTAATGTGTTATCGTGGAAATTATTTTTTTTACTTTTATCTTGATGTATATACTACATAAATACTACTTATCTTGCTAGCTCTGACATGTATATCAGCAAAGGTCAAAGTTGGGATCAATTTTTGAATGTCAGATTTGATTACACATTGATTGTTATTTGTTTTTCTATCTGTATGGACCTTTTCAAAATATATCTACGTTTATTTATTTTTATTTATTTATTGGGTAGTTTAATTGATGATTTTACTTATAACGATTTTGATACACACACGAAATGAAAGAAGTCCTCGAACTCATCTCAATGTTATTGATAAAAATAAAAATTATTTTATTTTAGATTGTTATTATTTGTGTCGATTTCCATCAAAATCCTTCTAGCAGTTTTACTTGAAAAACAAAAAAAAACACATCTTTTATTATTAAGATTAGTTTTATATAGTCGTCCAGAAGTAGGTAAGACTATTATTTTCATATCGGCCATTAAAATTTTACACTTCGTTGATTATGGATTCCGCACGGGAAATAGAGAACCATAATTTAAAATTAGAAAAAGATTTTATAACAAAACGTTACATAGTGCTATCTAGCAACATAATGTAGGTATATAATAATGCTATGTTAATATACTAGGTTGCTTATATAATATGTCGACTGGTGTCGCATGTCTCGTGCTCCACTCGGCGCGCGCTCGCAGCCGGCGCCCGAACTTCGCATATAATTATAAGTTCGGCCGAGTTGTTTGGCGGCGCAGTAATATCTGTGAGAACACAATTAGACAGGAGGTTACGGTTATTTAAAAATTATTGAAAAAAGAAAGAAAAATATATTTTGTATCCATACTACGGCGAATAAAACTTATTCTTTCTTTCTGTAAAAAAATATTACAAATATCTATCTAAGATTGGGATTACATAGAACAACGCATCTACATAAACTAACTTATACACCGATATGGTCATCAAATGGCTTCCTCGTTTCACCTCATTATTAAAAAAAATCAAATCTAATATAACTCCGATTATATAACTCCAGAACTCCGATTGCCTACCCTGATCAGGTTAGGGAACAATCCTATAATTGAATCTCATCGGTTACACGACACTTAATTAAAACTGGGATTTTTATTGCCGATCCTAGAAATAAAGTTCCAGACAGATAGATTAGACTTACTTGTTTTTTCATAGATTAAAATCTTTATCATATATTTATTTGATGTCATAGGCCAAACGAGCAGTCAAAGATTTAAGTTTCCTTCAAAATCCGCACAACTTGAAGATGCTTTCCTCTACTTTACCCTATCCCACTTTCTAGATTCTTACAAAACGCAGTAAGCACGACCGCATATCCACTATTATACTCCTATATAATAAGAGCAAGCACAAGAGAATTAACAGTAAACCCGTCTTGTAATATAATCTCACTTCGAGGATGTGTTCGTTAACAGTTTCATAATATAGCGACGTCTCATGAACTATATTAACTTGCTCTGAAGCTTGTATCACATTATATTTTTTGCCATTATCTTCCTTCTCTGAAAGTTTAAATTATATAATAGTAAAGGAGGGACTTACTTTCAGAAAATAATGGACGTAAATATAGAATAAGCATTAGAGGACCGAGTGAGTGACGCAATAAAAAAGCTCTTCAGTGCATCAAGATCCTCTCACCGATAAACACTTGAGGTAAATAGGTAAATAGTCTGGTAAGATGAACATAACAGATTAAGTCTTATTCAATAAGCATCCTATCCATATAATACACACACGACGCGCGTTAAGTGACAGGTACGTCCCCGATCGTGCCGGCTATCTCAACTACAATACGGCGTGCAAGCTCTTACCTATTATATTATTGTTTGTAAAAAAAAAATAATAAACAAAATCAAAAAGTGGTTCTTTTTTATGGCAAAAGAGCAGACGGAGCTATTTTCATGACCACTGACGCGCGACGCCCATAGACCTTTGCATAGAGCCTATACAGATGCGCTGCCCTTTCTCCTCCCACCTCCATGAGCCACCGACTACTTACACACCGCATGAAACGCGACAGCACAGCTGTCACTTTACGCTGGTCTCGAGTCAGAAAACAAAATATTAGCCCTTCTAAATGCGTAAGCATATAGTTTTTTAACATGGTAGTGAGCGACATTCGGTTATCCCATTAAATGTACCGTAAGTTTCACTGCACTCGTCAGCGCTAGATGTTCTAGATGTTTCTAGACGAGAGGTAGGGCCAAGCTGCATTGCAGCAGAATGGAGCCTCCACTACAGCTTTGCTGTCGCGGTTCTTGAGGTTTGGGAGTAGCCGGGGGCGTATAGGGGGGAAGGGGTGCTTCATAACACATGATAATGGGCGTCGGTAGTCACCAAATGGCTCCGATTGCTCGTTTGTTCCCCTATGCTATAAATAAAAAAAATGTTTCTCGATGTTCTAGATATTTCCAGCGCGTTCCAATGATCTTTGTCCCGAGCGCCCGTGACGCAGCGCTCTGCATTTCATTACCGTACGCTACTCGACTCCGATTCCTATTTACATTTTGCATCTCCTTCGCTTCGTCATATTTCCTACGACTGTTCTGTAGGAGCAGCTATTTCGTATCAATATTCGATATTCTATTACAAAACTAGTTGTATCTCGCGGCTTCGCTCGCGTGGTTTTTCGCATTTACACATTTTCATTTTTGAAATACCTATTAAAAACAATAAATATATATTTCCACATGCAATATAACTCTTGTTTGGAACTCTGACGTTCCTGTAAAACATTTGACCATAGCAATTTCATTTGATTATTAAGGGCGTACGTCATACTGTATTGCGCCTATAATAATACCCTGTGTAGCGCTTAATTAACTGATTTGTTTTCCCATGAAAGGTTTTCGCCATAAAGACCCTATGGTACTCAAATATCCATCAAATATCTCCATACTAAATATCACATCGATCCTTAAACCCGATTTGATGTGAAAGAAAGACAACAAATAAACACACTTTAGCATTTATAATATTAAATATGGAATTTGGTTGTACAGATTATAATTTATAATAAGTTAAGATAGATAATAAGATTAAGATAGAACATATAAATGTAGAGTCACCAACCGATACATACATATACCGATGGCAATACTGCTATCGCGCGTCGGTATCAACCACGTTTATTATTTATAATTATTTTATAACACATAGGAAATAAAATGCACAGATATAATGCCTACAGTGTCTTACAATATCATCATTAAATAAATTGTCGCCCTGTTCGTTTTGATCTTTAAAAATTAAGCTTTAGATAAAATGTATTAGGCTGATGTTTACATATAAAAATGAATGTTTATCTGTATGTTCTTTATAGAATCGTAAACCATACATTTCATCATATGATGATCTTTAGCAATGTTATTTTGCATGAGCCCACGAACGTTTCTGAGTTGGTACGGCCACTTTTCGACAGAGGGCGCCACACGTGTAGCAACGCACGCAGGGTACAGCACATCTAGTTGTTTATAAATATTACTTATATATATAATCGTAGATAGCTAATCGTCATTTTGTACAATATTTATGCATGAAATTAAAACAAATACACTTGTATTCTAGACATTTCGATTTCACAACAAAATACGCAAATCCACCTTCTTTTAGCCTGCAATTCTTTGAGGTTTGAGTTAAATTTATTTTATTACAAGGCATAAAACTCTCCGCATACAGACGATAGGGGTGAAGACACTGCGGCGCGGAAAGGTGTTCCCCGGGGAAATCTGCAGCAGTTACGAATACGTAATGAATTTAGCTGTCGATTGTACGCACGTACGCACGTACTTGTCGGCGCAATATGCGTTCACTTTACGAGGAGCACTGCGCCCCTCAACTTATTTTCAAGCGAAGTAATTACAATTATTAAGTTACTTTACATATTCCGAGAACGCATAAGATACATGTAATAGTGGAGAAGTTCAGACATAAAATATAATAATTAAAATTAAAAAAAAACCCAACTGTGTACAATTTATATTATATATGGCTACTTAACAAAAACTTTAAATTTATAAAACAAAACTATGTAGTAATTTTTTTCTGAAAACATTTATCTAAACTTTGAAATGGTTTTAATTTCAAAGTTGTAGTGTAAGAGTTCCATTACAAAACTGTAGCTACGAGTAGCAGCAGCTATGTAATTTTTTTTTAAGATATAGGGGGCAAACGAGCAGTCGCCCACAGACATCCGCATAGAGTATTCCGCACTCCCACCTCCATGTACCACCGGCTACTTACACACTGCACGCAACGCGACATCACTGCTGTTACTTTAGGCCGGTTTCTAGTAAGCGAGAGGTACCTCCCCGGCCACCCTGATGATGCCATGATACATGCCAGAATGCAGCGTGACACTACCTCTTATAAAAATTATGTTAATTAATACATATTATAAAGTAAGTACGAATTAACATAAGATCGTTTGTAAAGATAGGCAGTGAATACGTATCCTATTAATATTATAAATGTGTAGGTATTCCGTCTCTATAAGATAAAGTAATCAGTGGGCGTATCGGTTGCGGGTTGGAGATCAATAATTGACACACGTTATAACTTCACAATGATATTTTAATTCGACATCTTGCAATTTAACATTTATTTGAAAAAGAACTATAATAATAATACTTTGAAATAGACCTAGACACTTCGCTAAGCACGTGTATGCGCCACTACGTCTCAAATCGTTCTGCCCACATTTTTCAAATGAAACAAAAAAACACTTTATTTAAGATTAAATGCAGCTCAGTATTTATAAATAGTTTACCAAATATTGAAAAAAATGCAGGACGTAATGTTGTCACTCAAATAATTATTAGGTCGCTCAAATATTATGAAGTTTCTCATTTTGTATTTTAAGTAGCTCAAATTAATGTTTGTAAGTTGCTGTTCTATTGATTTCTCGTCGCTCGCAGTCAGTCGCTCACTTAGCAATTCTGTACGCTTAATTCATTATTTTTGACACCTTAAACTTTAATTTACAATCACTCGTTTAAATACTACCTATTTATTTAGTCCCTACTTAAGAAACTTTCTGTCTTAAGATATTATCATATCAATATTGTTATTTTTTTTACATTTTAAATTAAAACATCGACTTGGCCATCGCGTTATTCGATTGTTTAATGATGAATTGGTCGCACTAAGTTCTGTCGCCACTTTTCGGTATATTAACAAGATTAAATACCCCTTAAGCCATATTGGACTTAATTATGCCATCCTTGGGAAAATTATACATTCGTTTTGGAGATGAGAGATTCAATTGCGTGGAGTGCAATGGATTAAACAAGGTAATAATGTTGACGACCAGGCTGGCGCAGTGGTACAGGGCTCGGATAAGCTGAGCGTGTAGCGCCAGGGGTCGCGGGTTCGAATCCCGCCTTGGTCATGTATGTTTATCTATGTATTATATGTATTTCTATAATAAAAATCTTAAATATATAAAATTTCTTAAATTTATAAAAACATTAAATATATTTCCGTTGTCTAGTACCCGTAACACAAGTCCTTACGGTACTTAGCACGGGGCTAGACTAACGTGGTGTGTAAAGTCCGCAAATATTATTATTATTATTATTATTATTATAAGTATGTACTTGTAAGATACATCGTGTTTTCAAGCGACGCGATGGCCAAATCGATGTTTTATTTAAAATGTAAAAGATTTTTAATATTAATATGATAATAACTTAAGACAGGAGGTTCCTTAAGTAGGGACTAAATAAATCAACCACTTGGTATTACATGGATCTTACAACTTTTTTTGGTATAAAAATTGAGCTGCGAGACTTGGTTTTTTTACAGGTTGTTTTTGTTGGGATATCACTTCTTTTTGTAGATAGTCCTACTTTTTTCGTTTTCCGTCGATCATTTTACAAGTTACCTTTGAACATAACACAAAGGACTAGTAAAAACGTTTTAGCCCCGGAAACTGAGTTACAATCCATAGGGGATTGTAACTCAGTTTCCGGGGCTAAAACGTTTTTTATGATCATTGGGAGCACACGAGCTGTCGGAGCCATTTTCATGACTATCTATATCCATAGACACCCGCATAGTGGCAATACAGATGCACCGCCCTCCTTTTTCTCCCACCTGCATGGGCACTGTACGAAACGCGACAGCACAGCTGTCACTTTACGCCAGTCTCATGTCAGCGAGAGGTTAGAGGAGCGATACCCCCCCCGGTCGCGCCGGCCCAATTCGACTGCATGCAAGATGCAACTACCTTTTACAATAGAATTTGTATAGAATAGGTACCTACCTACGAAGAATTTGAATAAAAAATAGTTTTTGTTTTATTTAGACATATTTTCCTATGTAAATGTTGTTCAGTTTCAAGGGCTGAATACATCCTTATACCCCTCCCGTTATGCCTCATACATCTAGGAACCTTTCTACACCTGTTATTCTATTGCAATCCGACTGCAAATCTAACCTTGTAATCCCATATATTTATATGACATTACAAAGGTATTCATGCAGTTAGTGTATCTAGAAAACTGGACCGAATTTACAAATTAATTTTGGTTTTCTTGGTTTAGACACTAAATACTAATTGTATTCTAAATTTGAAGCTTCTGTCTGCTAGAAGTGCCTTAAACTTTTGATGATCGGTCAGTCAGTGAGTGATAAAATCGAGAAACTTCAACAAGTTCCAATTCTTAATCTACGGGTTTAAATTGAATAAAATTTGGAAAATCACCTGTATTTACAATGTCTTAGATACTGAAATTTTAGTTTTCCTGTTTTATCCGCATCGAAGTTATAGTGTATTGAAATTGGCTTGAATTTCTTCGAGAAAAGGATGGTGCGGCTGTCCCACTTTTTTGCTCGACTTGCGGGGGCACTGCCGTGCCCCCAGATGTTTATGTAGATGTGTTGCTCTATTTAATCCCAATCTTAGATAGATATTTGTAATATTTTTTACAGAAAGAAAGAAAAAGATTTATTTGCCGGAATATGGATACAAAATATATTTTTCTTGATTTTTTTCAATAATTTTTAAATTTTATATGTATTTATATTCCCCAGCTACGATACTAAAACCTTGTATATTGAAATTTTGATGCGATATTTCAGTATTTCCACCTGTAAACCCTAGAAGATGGTGAGGGTCAGGAGGTGACGCGCTCATTATAACACCCCCGTCAGCCGGAGCCGTCTAGTTGTGTTCTCGCAGATATTACTGCGCCGCCAAACAACTCGGCCGAACTTATAATTATATGCGAAGTTCAGGTGCCGGCTGCGAGCGCGCGCCGAGTGGAGCACGAGACATGCGACACCAGTCGACATACTATATGTATAAGCAACCTAGTATTTTAACCTAGCATTATTATATACCTAAGTACATTATATTTCTAGATAGTACTATGTAACGTTTTGTTATAAAATCTTTTTCTAATTTTAAATTACGGTTCTCTATTTCCCGTGCGGAATCCATAATCAACGAAGTGTAAAATTTTAAAGGCCGATATGAAATAATACTCTTAACTACTTCTGGACGACTATATAAAACTAATCTTAATAATAATAATAGATGTGATTTTTTTTTTGTTTTTCAAGTGAAACTGCTAGAAGGATTTTGATGAAAATCGAGACAAATAATAACAATCTAAAATAAAATAATTTTTATTTTTATCAATGACATTGAGATGAGTTCGAGGACTTCTTTCATTTCGTGTGTGTATCAAAATCGTTATAAGTAAAATCATCAATTAAATTATCCAATAAACAAATAAAAATAAATAAACGTAGATATATTTTGAAAAGGTCCATACAGATAGTAAAACAAATAACAATCAATGTTTAATCAAAGTAGACATTGCAAAATTGGTCCCAGGCTCGGCCTTCGCTGATATATATGTCAGCACCAGCAAGGTAAGTAGTATGGATACAAGTAAAAAATTTAATTTTCACGAAAACACATTACTACATAACATATATCTTTGTGTGAATGTCGTTTCACTTGAAATTAGCAAAGTATTTGAGTGTCGGCTGCGGCCGGTAGATTTACTGCGGGAATATTACAAAACTTGCAGCCGCCTGCCCTGCGCCAGTCGCTCTACCTCCCGGACACTTCCCTGGTACGATTACTGCACAATTATACTTTCATTATTATTATTGTAGTTCTCATGTAGACGCTACTGTATTGTGTAACTGTATTTGTTTTTGAAGTAAAACTTCTTTAAGCGCGCTCGACATGTAGGTAAGCTGACGAGAGTGTTACAAAAAGTCACACATCGGACGAGGTCAATGGAAATTGTCATTCAAATTCAAAATTCCAATTCGAGATAAGTGAAACTTTTTGTATTTAAAAAATAAATTTCGTATTTGATGTGACAATATGTTAAGTCATTATAACAACGGTAGCGAAAATGAATAATTAACTTTTACTTCAGTTATGTGGTCTAAAGCACGCGCTTTTTTATTTATAGCATTAGGTTTAAATAATGGAGTTATTTGATGCAAGTGGTTACCAACCCCGTCTTGCAGACGAATAAGCTTTTTTATTCAGTACCCCCAAGTTGTATCGGTCCATAAATTTCTTGAATGACAAATGCTTTCATAACAAAGTATTGGAGGAAAAAATATTTTTATCGCGTGTTGCAGTCGCCATATCTGTTAAATAATTAACAATAACGATGCGTTCCATTTGGTTTGTTTGCTAGCCTTGGGTTATGGATGGACGACTGGCCAAGACAGGTGAGGGTGAGGATGATGATGCAATATTGCACAGCAATTTTTTTGAATAAGATCCCACAGCTCCCAGACCCCACTTATTTTCATTGGATAAACATGTAAGATAGGGAATTTATCTACCAGCCGTCAGCCTTGATGGCCAGTTTATTTGCCAATGTGTACTCATTTTATCCTATCCTACTAATATTATAAATGCGAAAATTTGTATGTTTGTTTGTTTGTTTATTTGTTTGCTTGTTACTCCTTCTCGCAAAA
>LUGF01011715.1:96266-108296 GCA_001625245.1 Calycopis cecrops
TCTTTTTGCAAAAGCTGATTTAAACATTGGTAATGGAGCTACAGAATGAGTTCTTCTCTTATACAATATTTCAGGTTTATAAGGTAAAGACCTATGAAGTTTTAAGATTACAGAGGTGATATATAACTTGCGCATGCTAAGTAAATTGCAGTGTAAATAAAGATCTGTGGTAGGGTATAAATATGGTTTAAAATACATAATTTTTAAAAGACATCTCTGTCCTCTTTCCACTTCCAGATATTTAGTTTTACTAGCACCACCCCACACTGGAATACAATAAGTCATTATTGATTGTGCTAATGCATTGTATATTTGCTCTAAAAGGATCGTGTTACAAATGTGACGTAGTATTTTAAATATCCACACTAATTTTCTTATTCTGCCATTAATGTATTCCAGATGTTGGTGCCAGGTAAGACATTGGTCAATTATTATGCCTAAGTACTTAACGGATGTGACTCTTTGCAAAATGGTACACTGACAATTTCTGTGAAACTGTGGATTACAGCTGTGGATTTTTAGATTAAGCCATTGATATGGTTGTGCATTTGTAATTTTTGTGAAACATATGTAATTTGATTTCGCTATGTTCAGTGTAAGCAGATTAGAATTTAGCCACTGGTTTATTTTATTAAGACCTTTACTAGCAGTTTCGAAAACCAGCTCCCATGTCTCGCCCGTAAAAACTACTACCGTGTCATCTGCATATGAGATAACTCGTCCATCTTCGATGGACAAGTTAGTTAGGTCATTTATGTAGACGAGAAACAGGGTTGGCCCAAGCACGCTTCCTTGTGGGACGCCACATGTTGTTTCTGCTTCAGAACTGAGGTATTTACCAATCTTAACCCTTTGACGACGATCTCTAAGATAGTCACCCAGCAGATCCAGAGGCTTTCCTCTAACTCCAAAGTGTTCTAGCTTTTTTATAAGAGTGGGGAGAGAAACTGTATCAAATGCCTTTTTTAAATCGAGAAAAACTGCAAGACACTTTTTCCCTTTATCCACTTCATTGCTCACCATGGATGTGAGTTTTAATATTGCGTCTTCAGTTGATTTTCCCTGCCTAAAACCAAATTGTGCGTCTGAAAGTAAGTTGTATTTATTTAAGTAGTTCACTAATCTATTGTTAATAAGTTTTTCAATAATTTTTGAAATTGGCGTAAGCACCGAGATAGGCCTATAATTACTTGGATCAGTTTTCTCTCCACTCTTATAAATCGGGGTAATCACTGATTGCTTTAGCAATTTCGGAAAAACGCCTCGAGAAAAGCATAGATTCGCTAAATGACTAACCACAGGAACTATAGCAGCTTTACATAGTTTTAAAAATTTGGTGGGCACCTATTTTAATAATACATACTATTTTAATAACAAATTATAATACAGACTAAAAAATATTAAGCACAAATTGTATAAAATAGCAATGTTAATAGCGAGATCAATTTACTTTGAAGAGCCAGCATGAGCATCTCAACTATTGTGTTGTTTGCGTCGAGCATCGCTCTAGTCACTTCTACTGTTTTCATAAACGCACCGTGTCCAGCTTATGAAGCGGTCCCCGATTTTAGTTTGGACAAGGTAAGTATAACAATAATAATACCTGTGGACTTTTACAGACTACGTTAGCCTAGCCCCGTGCTAAGTACCGTATGGACTTGTGTTACGGGTACTAGACAACGGACAATCTATTTAATATGATATTTAAATTTAAGAAATTTGTATATTTAATATTTATATTATAGAAATATAATACATTGATAAACATCCACGGCCTAGACGGAACTCGAACCCGCGACCCCTGGGGTAATATGTTCGACTTATCCGAGCTCTGTTCCACTGGGCCAGTCGGGTGTCAACAACATCAAAGTCATCATTATGGTTCCAGCTCAGTCCTGGCGGACCAAGACCCCCAGGTGACGCAAGTTGAGTTACGGAAGGCTTATCTTTCTGGTGCTCTTATGTTGTAACTGTGGTACGAAATACTCTCTACTTTTACAGGGGGTATAGGGGGGAAAACGAGTAGTTAGAGCCATTTTCATGCCTATCGACGCCCATAGATACAATAAACCCGTAGATACAAACATAGAGACTATACAGGTGTGCTGCCCTCTTTTTTCCTTCCACCTCTTTGTAGTATCGGCCAGGATCTCTGTTAATAACAGATACGTGGTTAGTAGTGCGTATATATTACATTGACTATCAAAATAAAAAAGAGCAAGAACACATTAAAAAGAATGTGTGTGCTTTAGACCACACGACTGAAGTAAAACTTCATACACGAAACATAAATATAGCTAATACTGTAGTATAAGAAACGCAAGTCTCTCTCTTTCTATCTTCCTTAACTCATATCTTCCTCTCAACTTCCGTTGTCCTGTACGTAACGCTCTCTTCACACATTCAATGGCTTACTCTCCAAGTAAAGCGGACGTATAGAAGTTTTAATTAAATTAAACCGTTTTGTTTGAGTACAAAGGAGTATGGTACGAGATTGCCAAGTATCCAGACAACTGGGAAGGAAATTCAGACTGCGGGTGGATAGAGTATTTTGGTCAAAATAATTTTAATCTAAGTAATATAGTGAACCATAAGCGAGTGTACATCAACGGTACCTTCAGGGTCGAGAAGAGAGTGTTGTACCACGACTCTTCGGATGTGCAGAGTAAGTTTTATTTGATGTAGTTCATTTTATTTTTGTGCTGGATACTCTTAAAAAAATATTTAAAACGATTTCAACGAAATTGTATTACTTTTTCGTATATGTACAATAAAGGAACAAAAAGCCTTTTTTTATGTAGCATAAGGGGGAAAACAAGCAATCGGAGCCATTTTCATGACTACGCATAGAGGATTAACAGATGTATAGCCCTCCTTCCTCCTCCTTCCATGGGCAACGGGCTATTTACACACCACACGAAATGCGACAGTACAACTATCATTTTATGCCGATATCGAGTATGCGAGAGGTACCTCGCCGTTCGTGCTGGCCCAATACGGCGACATGCATGCAGTGTGGCCCTACCTCTTACTAAATACGATGTAAAGTTTCGTGCTCTATTATCGCGAGCAACGTAGCCGGTCAAAGTAGATGAGTCGCCTCTACTTATGAGAGTCTGTAGATCTTAAGAGATAGCATAGAATTGCTTAGGTTTAATTAGGCTGGCAAAAGTAATCCGGGCACCTCTCATTTACAAAATATCTGTCTAAAAACATGGCTTTGCATTTGGTACAGTGATAACCTGGCAGCCCTTTGGAAAATAAGGGCAAAGCTGGTTATAGAGATGTAAATGGGCGTTTTTTTTAAGTATGTATTATTTTAGATTCGGGGGGCAGTTATGTTACTCCCGTAAAAATTGTTTCCGTCGAATACAATAAGTACGCAACAGTTTACTCATGCATTTACGATGACACGACTAAGATGCGTCATGGTAAGTAATATCTATACTCCATTAAATAATTTAGCATTTAAGGGTTTATATGTCCTTCAAATTACGCAAGACCTCAGCGAGGCCACTTTCTTTTTTCTGTTGAGAAGTAAAGTTTAGTTGAAAGAAGAATATTTTATGTCAATTTTACCATATTGTAATGGTATATCTCGAAATGTACTAATTAAGATACATCTAAATTAGTACAATTTGAGATATAAATATCTAGTATTATCTATTATATACTATTATTAAAACATCACTTTTCAGAACAATCCCCTGTTCGAAAAAAAGTCAAAACAACAGCACCAAAAGGAAAAGACGATAAGCAAAAATATTAAAAATGTATAAAGATACTGTACCCATCTTTCTATCATGCAAGGATGTATATCAGGACAAACACTGTTTGATAGAAATAAAAAAAACTGAAAATGTGCAAAAAACACTAAAAAAGAAATATATAAATTATTTTATTTGAAATAAACTAACCGATTACAATGCTATCGCAGCACTAAAACTATGATTTACATTTTTAATTTATCAAATTATATTGTTTGTATTGGATATGAATCAATAAGTTGCTCTTAACGCCTAATTATTCTAGAGATGACAGGTATATAAAATTAAAGGGTTCTTGTTCTGGGAGCTCGTCCACAGATCCTAAATTTGCGATGACGTCAATAGCATAACTTTTGTAATTTTTATTTTAAGTGATATACAAAATAATTATACACAGACTAACTCATATACTATAAATTAAGAACTAAATGATAAAGGGACAACAAAGCAGCCTTTTGAATTGTATTGTATGTTTTGTCATTTATAATTTCTTCTGGCTGACAACAAGAAACCCTGACATAAAAGACGAAGTCATTCGCAAAAATACCGATACCATAAAATCCTTAGGCTACATCGATACAACTAAATTCGTGTGGATGAATCTAACAAATTAATCTTGTTTAATGTAGTCGGTGACTATTTCAGCTATTTTTATACACTATCGGGATGCAACTCTTCTGTCTGCTGGAAAGAGGGCATCTGTCCCCCTAACGACTATTAACGTAAAAATCATACTGCAATGATAAAGATATATTTTCTTCCAGAAACATAATGGTACTGGTCATTAGAATTGTTGTTATTATTGTAGCTTATACAATCGAAGATTGTTATATTTAACTTTAATAAAATTTGTTTAATTTGTTGGTGGACGTTTTGGAAGTTTTTATTGGTGTAACCAATAAAAACACCTTTGTTTTTACAGACTTTTATTTAGCTTTAATTTGTGCCAATTAATTCAATTTGTTGTAAAGTTTCCTTGAGATTCTCCGCAGATTAAATTCATATCAGGGTACTCTCACGCCTTGTATGTAGTACGAGGCATTACGGATCTCTTACGCACTTTCAAAATGATCACATACTACTAACTCTGTCATAGCATAAAACCATTAAAGATTGTATCGCGGTTTATTTTTGTATTTTATAATCCCGACGTTTCAGAAGCTTTACAGCAACCACGCCCACGGGCGGGCCGAGGTGACAGATGTCCTGGTGCCATAAGTTAAATGAACCGCGATAAAATCCGTTATAATAGTTTTACAGTGTGAAACATTCGCGTAAACTTAAGTAATCAATAGTTATTTATTTCCAATATTTTTTCTCTTACACGTGGCAAGTTTCGAAAAAAAACAATAAAAAGGCTTTTTCCTAAGTTTTAAATATAATATGTCAATTAGTTTTAAATACGTATATTTGTGCTCTTTATAAGTGCGATAGATTACACTACGAAACGTTGAAAACCAAATTTAAAAATAAGTGGTACTAATTCGGCCATTCTCCTTTAATCTATTTATTTATATTTGCCCTCAATAACTAAAGCCCGTACCATCACAAAGTTTATATAATTTATTAACAGCTCCTTGGGACGCTCTTTTAAATATCAAACTTTATATTCTTCGTTAAAACTTTCCCCCACCGCCTTCATATTGGCTGTCGCTTTGATAAAGCTGTGCGCGCGGTGCTCTTAAAATAATTTTGCAACTATGCTAAAATAAGCACATAATAGCCAGTTCCAAAAGTTATATTGACTTTAGGCTAGATCAATTTTAATACAATTAAGTCAAGTACATTGTGTCAGATTTAGGTCTTATTGAATCTTTGTCCTTTACTTAATGCCCCAATGGCATATGGAATCTCACAAAACGTGATAGAATAATTATATTATTGTAATGTCATACAGATGTCACGTGAGCGAGATGCACTAGCATGGTCATGTCACACCTATTGCATCCCAGTAGCACGAATACATGCTGCACTCATGCATCTAATTTCTCTGTACTTTTTTCTGGGCGACTCTCTTCTAATCTCAGTCTTCGCCAGCTCAATATTATACTTAATAATAAATGGAGGATATTTTTAAGGGAAATTCAATAACTTTTTCTAAATAACAAATAGCCCAAGATTTTTTGTGTTTTCTAATTTTGTTATGAGAATATTTTAAGCACGTTTAGAACACAAACCATATTAATCCCGACTCAATTACTTTTGAATAAAAAAATTATTGGATACAAATGAGTTTTATATTTCTAATTATAGCTACAAGACCATTTCTTCGTATTCTATGTCTCACTGTTGCAGTGGAATTGTACCGGGCTACTATAGACGCACATATCGCTCACATATCACCGTCGTAAAATAACTTAGCATAAGTTGCACCGTTTCAAGAGGGTTGCGAGTTTTCGGAACCTTATTGGAGGGAAAAGAGGAGAGCACAGCTTCTTTACAACATTGTACTGTAACATGGAAACTCCATGCTACAAATGAAACCTCTATGTTTGACATATTTTTCTATTAAGAAAAATATGTTTAAATTCAAACAAGAAGGGAATTTTTCTTGTTTGACACAATGATAGATTTTTCAGATTACATTCAGATATAACGAGAAATGGTTTGAACGAATGATGAACTCTCTTAGCTAAGCTTTTATAATCAAGACAAATGTATCTTATATAATATGATTCAGAAATAAATGCATTAAAAATAATTATATCAAGTATTCATATTGATCTCCATTTAAGCCAGATGGCACAGTATAGCATTAGGAAGTTAGTAAGTAGGTTTTTCAGGTTTTTCAGGTGATACCGCTCCACATCTACCAGACTACGCAACCCCATATACGTCTGGAGCGGGAAATATCACAGTACTGAACATTGACTGTAGACTGCCTAGTACTCGACTGATATTTTACGTTGTTCAAAAAACAAAGTAGGGATAATCGAAGTGTAGAGAGACAAACGAGTTACCTACTAATTAGTGTACGCGTGTATAGAGATAGTAGAGCAGGAGTTCGAGAACAGAGACAGTTTGTCAAGTTATCGATTGTACAGAGCGCGCTCAGAGACCAACAGCGACAGAATAAAAAACGAGTTGGACAAGTTCACTGCGATACGGGTACAAGTTGGATTGATAAAGTTTGGAGAGTTGCAGTTGAGTGCAGAGAATGTATGTATGTACTCAGTGCTCTACTTTCCGTGGATCATACAGATGCCAATAGTTTATTAATTGTAGTGTGCTATTATACGCTTTTACCGTTGTTTTAAAAAAAAATAATTAAAATGTTTGAATCCTTTAAATGATCATGTTATCATAGTTAAACGAACACCATACACATAGCGAGCAGCTCTTGCGCATCCTAAATTTTAGATACCTAACCATATTTTGATTAGCTTTCCACGCTTAACACTGGGAGGCTCAATACAGAGTAATGTTCAGAACCTCCTTGAAGAAGAAAGAAAATCCTTGTAATAGTTTCAATTCTCTGTGTAACATCTTCATGTAAATAGCTAATAATTACTTCTACTTAGTTGCAGACTTTCTTAATATTTATTTGTTATCTGTGCGAATACTGTATAGCTTGTAAATTATGATAGCTATCCTGTAGTTTTTTTATAACATATTATTCTCTTTTTATCTTGCAAGAGGAACGAGAACAATGCGATTTATTACTTAATAAGTAATATTTTTCGTATACATATCTAACTACAAACGTCGACTATTTTTGTGAGTGCAGATGCTCAAAATGTTCTTGTGGCCGCTTTTTGTCTGGAAAGAAGTTATAGATAGTCAATTAAAACCTGAATTAAGTATTTAATATATTACACAGATAAACATCCAGCAGTTGGTTGAAATTCGATCAAGATAACGTTGTCGTAACATGCGAGGAGACGGCCGTTAAGAGCAGTTGCTCTCGCTATCAACTGCTCCCAACGGCCGACTCCTGGCTCACTCGTACTGCTCCCAACTCCTCCCTCCACGTACATATACGGGATAGTTTAATATTATGCTAAGTATTTAATGACACGCAGTACAAATGAGCGCACATTACACTAGTTGTTTAACGTTACGTTTTATGTAACTGTAACAAAATCAATGAGTAATATGTCATATTATCATAAAAATCATCTTATCACAAGCCCACGAGTTTATCTCTATTAAATATATGTAGGACGTATAGGCGCCAGGTACACGTTACGTAATTAATACGCGAGCTCCTACGGTGTGAGCTTTCAGCTGCACTCCACTTATGGTAGCCTAGTACTCATATTACATATTCGCCACAAACTCTCCGCTTCATATGGAAGAATTTATCCTAATTAATCCTATTACAATTAAATTTCAATCAATATATGCAATCTCTACACCTTTCACTCTTTCACGTCTGGCTTGCATCACAACCATTACAAGTAACGATATAATTTAAACTTTTATATGGGAAGTAGTGTGAACAAGTAACAATTTTAATTCCAACGGAAACACTTCACTTCAACATCTTTGTGTATATGACGTTTCACATGAAATTAGTAAAGTATTTGAGTGTCGATTCCGCGGGCGGTAGATTTATACTTTAAATATTATTGTTGTAGTTCTCTTATTTTTTTATTGACTATCTTGTACTTTAAAACAGATTTATCTACCGAGCTACCGCACTAGAGCCACGGACACTATTCAAAAAATTGGAGACTGTGCTGTTGCTGGCTACGTCCTTATATGGTGTGGAGTATTGGATACACAATAAAAGGCGAAGTTACAAAACAATTTTTTTTTTATGGTATAGGAGGGCAAACGAGCAGTCGGAGCCATTTTCATGACTACCGACGCCCACAAACATCCACATAGAGGCTATGCAGATGCGCTGCCCTCCTTTCTCCTCCCACCTCCATGGGCCACCGGCTACTTACACACCGCACGAAACGCGACAGCACAGCTGTCACTTTACGCCGGTCTCGTGTAAGCGAGAGGTACCTCCCCGGTCGTGCCGGCCCAATTCGACTGCATGCAAGCATGCAGTGTGGCACTACCTCTTACTAATATATTCATATCAATACTCATTTAATTATGATCGATACACTGTATTTATACTAATGCTCTGTAGCGGGCACAGTACACCCCCTTACACGAAAAAATTGATTTACAATATGCCACAAAAAAAATAGAAAGTGTAAAAAATAATAGCTATTTGGTACAAAGGTACATGTATAAGAGTCTAAAATTAGTAAAAGGTGTTTAATTCATATTTTTTTAAATTACTTAATTTAAACACGAACTAATAATTACAGACAATAAAATAATATAAAAACGTATACAGTTTTAAGGCTATTTTTATAATGAAGCCTAATGCTCTGTAGCGGGCACAAGACACTGTCGAGTGTTTTCAATTTTACCCTCCGGGCGATCATGAGGGACACACACGACAGTCACCGCTCACGAGGCACACGCGTCATCGGCCGGTCACCAGGTTCTCGATAGTTACCTGACTCCGGGTACACGCAGCAGTCGTCACTCGTCAGTCGCCGGACACGCGCGACATTAGTCGGTCGCTGGTCTGAGATCGCCGTACACATGACGATTGTCGGTCGGCGCTCAAACTCGACAGTCGCCAGTCGCCGGACACACGCGACATTAGTCGGTCATTACAGCTCCTATATTTTTATTGACGCAGCGCTGCACGCTGTAATGTCGTCCAATAAAATTTTACTCCTTCACCTTTATCGTTTATATGAACGTGGTTTAAACGTGCACCACATGAGCTGTTCATGGCGGGTCGTCTCTTTTATTACGTAATATGTAAATTCAACAGTTATTATTCTTTTGCATATATACAAGATTGATAAAAGCGGAGGCGTTAAATTAAACCACGTATACAATAAATGCCTACAGTTAATCCGAAACTATTAAAAAAAGTTTACGACAAGTATACGAAGATCAAAGATGTTAAATGGCGAAAAATGTAATCATGCTTTGTACCGGGCGGCAACAGCGAGCGGCAACTTCTGACAGGGCAAATGACCGACGGACTATAGGCTGCTGGGCGCTCGATAAGCTGATGATACAGCCTGAATGAAGTGAGAAAAAACTTTAAAAAATTAATGTGGCAAACTGTTGCTCCGATTAATCTGATTTTTGTTGTATAGCCTGGAAATGATACACTAAATATGTGATTCTATTTAACGCCTCTCGCTTTTATCAACCTTGTACAAGTTCCAATGTAGTGGTCCAAATAGAATGAGAGACTCGCAGATGAAGTGATTAACCAAATAAACCAAGCGGGTGCCGTCAGTGAGTCCTATAGCATCCCGGTTAAATACAATAGCTGTTTTTTTTTAAATCAGCCAATATTCGTGCACTGCTGAACATTAACCTAAACATTCCACATTTTCCAACAAACCTAATTACATTCCACTAACCTAAAGCATTTGTAATTATACTATAACGGGGCAAGCGAGAAATCGGAGCTATTTTCATATCTACCGACACCTATACTATAGAGGTTACACAGATGCGTAGCACTTCTCTCTCTCTCCCACCTCTATGGGCCAATGGCTACTTACACACCGGTATCTTGTGGACGAGAGATACCACCCCGGTCATGCCGGTCCCAGACCGCTGCATGCATGTATGCATCGTAGCACTACCTCTTAATACACATTTTCACACACACTTCACTTGTGCTCCACGATTCTGCTAATTAACATAATATAATGATGTATATCACAAAATAATGAGATGCCATAATTAGTGAACTCAAACACGGTATGTAACTGCAGTTCGTATGTAATCGTCAGGAGAATAATATAAGAGAGTAGACTCTCGCAATCTATTTTATTTGTTATTTTATTAAAATAAAAATCAATATGCTACGGTATACAACTTTTGTATGTATTTTTATTTTTGATTTTACAGTAAAACCGTGAAGAAATAATTTGTAGGAAATTTGATTCTCTACGAGTGTTCAGTTCTGACCCTGGATTTATTGCGCAGTGGAAGTGAATTATTATACACAGGGCTCAAATCAGAATGAACCTGTCTGCGATTACGCAGAGCTAAATTAAATCTTAAACTTAATGCAATTACCTTGTGTCTCCGGGGTCCGGCTTAATATATATCACATTAACCTATAAAACCTATGGCCATAAATTTTACACATACAATGAGATATACTTAGCCTTCCCGTAAAACCCCAATTCGCAGACAGATGAGTCTGCCGCAAGCTTCTTCAACAGGGGGTCTTTTAACAGTCTTTCGTACTTTTACACAACACAAATCAATCACAAGTTCATTTAGTTCAATCAGTTAATTTACACTCCCGATAATATCAAAAGGGGAACCAACACTTAACTTAAATTAGCAATCATAAACTCAAGTCTTAAATTATGTACGTGGCCGATTTTAATGGCATCAAACAAAAGGCGTAAAACAATTAATAAGTCAGCGATCGATCTCTCAAGAAAAATGCCAACAACAATATGGCGTCAAACTCAAACTCACGCGTCACACAGCGCGCCCGGTAAACAGCGACCGAACCGGCGGCCCACACCGGTATTACAATATTGATTACATTAATTGATACTAGATAGCAGCCATATGGTTCAGAACAACGAGTTTGGTCGTCATAATTTTTCTTCTAGGATTCGATATTTTGGAAATTAAATTTGAAAAAAGCGAAAAATTCAAAATATTTTCATCATCTCGTCTATTTTCAAATTTGACGGTATAAATGAAGGCGTTAATATAATAGATACTAGCTGTAGGTACCCTGAATGCGTCGCTACGCGTTGCGCCATCTGTAGAAAATTGGTCGTACCAACTCAGAAACTTTCGGGCTCATGCACAACAACTTTGCTGAAGATCAGCACATGATCAAATGGAGAGTTTATGATTCTAGTAGCTGTGCCCCGCGGTTTCATCCGCGCTTAATTTCTAAAAAACCGTTATAAATTTCAACACCCTATTTCACCCCCTTAGGGGGATGAATTTAAAAAAATCCTTTCTTAGCGGATGCTTACGTCATAATATCTACCTGCATGCAAAATTTCAGCCCGATTCGTCCAGTTGGGCTGTGCGTTGATCGATGGCTATGTCACCTTTGAGTTTTATATATGTATATAAATTTTAATATATATAGATAAAGAACATACAAACAAACATTCATTTTTATATACACTCCTTTGCAAAAAAAACGGGCACCTAAGCAAATAATCAATTAAGTGATTATTATTACGTTATTTGGTGATTTTAGGTAGTGATACCTTTATGGTTTCGTAAATTA
>LUGF01011715.1:166689-187938 GCA_001625245.1 Calycopis cecrops
AGTTCATTCTATGTAAAATTATTAACAACTTCATAGACTCCCCATTCTTGTTAAGCAATATTAATATACAATGTCCACGTATAAGCTCTAGACATAAAAGTTCTTATAACGTACCGAAAACTAGAACTAACAGTTGTAAAAACACCTTCATTCCGCGTGCAACCTCATCCTATAATAAATATTTTCTTACCATCGACCAGTTTTGGTGCCCATTTAACTCCTGTAGAAACAAGATAAGAGAATTGACATGCAACGTTTTTAGTTTTTAGTTCGTAATTTTAAGCAACATATTTTATTATTTTTTTTTTTTTAATCTGAATTTAATGACATTATTATTATCTTATGCATTTTTTTATATTATTTTTCTAATTATTATTTTTTGTAACTTGCCTTAATTTAATTAGAATACTTATATAATTCGATGTTATCTAATCTAAATTTAAGTTCATTGAGTTTAATTTAATACATTTTTATTCAATTCTTTTGAAATAACAACCATTTGTATTTTAAATTAATGTAATTTAAACAACAATAGTTTTAATTTTGTTTTCTCGGAGCTGTATTGATTGTGTTATTTAATTGTGGACACTATTTTTGGTTTACGATTTTAATTATGTCAATTAATTTATATTTACTTTATGATAACTGTTTGTGTTCCCAAAATAAAATAAAATAAAATCATCACTAAAGTAGCCGTATTATTTGACCTTACATCAGCTGATGTAATGAGCTCACGTAGTCAGAACACTTTGCATGTCTAGCGGAGCCCTGGCGCTTTAATGACTGGCTTTAAAAAACTAAGGCGCTCCGGACGCCTGCTGAATAATGCAGCGACGCCTCCAGCGAGACTATTGCGTTGTGATTTTGTGACGTAATTACCCGACTAAGACGAGGAGAGTGATGCTTTCGAGCTATTTTTGTCGATATGGTAAGAGGTAGTAGCACGCTGCATGCATGCACGCTGCATGCATGCTGCAGAGTTGGGCCGTCACGTCCGGGGTAGTATCGCTTTTTTATAGCATAGGAGGCAAACGTGCAGTTTAGTTTTATTTTTTTAGTTTAGCTAGTTAGTTTAGCAGTTTAGTTTAGTTTTAGTAGCAGAGGGTCACCACATTTTTTTTAAATTTTGAAGTGATGTTCTATCGAAGATAAATGTCACAATGTCACTACGTTTATATTTTTTATACTCCACAGATTTAACGACTTGAAAGATTACAACCATCGAAATAAAAAACTCTTTCTATTTCGATGATTACAACCTACGAGAACCGTTCGATTTTTCTTTATATGCGAAGTAACGTTCTAATATAATAAATGCGAAAGATTATTTATCCTACTACCCTACTAATATTATATATGTGAAAGTTTGTATGTTTGTTTGTTTGTTCATTTGTTACTCCTTCACGCAAAAACTGCTGAACAAATTTTCATGCGATTTGGCACACACAGATTAAATAGAAACGTAACTCATCCCGAAAAAATGTTCCTATGGGGTGCCATGGCGTGATTTTCTATTTTCCACGGGATCGAAATTTACGCGAGCGAAACGGCGGGGCGCTGCTTGTAATAATATGCTATATTTTTGTATTAATATATTATACAAAAATATAGCATATTATATTATTATTTTAATATATATATATATATATACTTGTAATATATATAACATGTTTGTTATTCTTTTACACAAAACTGCTCAACCGAATTGTCTGCGATTTACATCTGATATAGGATTCAGTCTGAAATAGCCTAACAATATTTACACAGAAAAAGTAACGGTGCCTTTGGGATAGATTTTACGAGGGAAAACCGTGAAGTTAAACTGTTAGGCTATCCTTGTTTAACACCTTTAACACGTAAAAGCATAGGTTTTTTCGTTGTCATGGCAATATGGTAATTTTATGTACATACATATAGCACAAGCCGACTTTTGTTCTATTTTTATGGGACTATAGTTACCTATAGAGAAACGTGGCTTTTTATAGCATAGGAGGCAAACGAGCAGTTGGGTCACCTGATGTAAAGTGACCACCAACGCCCACAGACATCCGTAACACCAGAGGTCTAACAGATGCGTTGCCGAGGTTTGAGGAAAGAATAAGCTCTTTTCTTGAACATCCCTAGGTCGTATCGGTCCGGAAATACCGAGGGGGTAGCTGATTCCAAATCGAAATGGTGCGCGGGATGAAATTGCGCTTATAGCGCACAGTAGTGGACTTCGGAGGATCTAGTTGGTGACGGTGGAATTTGAATTTCGGCGCGAAGTCCTATAATGGAATTCAGCTGCAGATATTAATCTGAACAATTCCTTGGAACACTCCCCGTGTTAAATACGATAGAAGATGCACAGCGAGCTGACATCTTTACGCAAGGCAAGAGTATCAAGCTGGCGGGAGAGATACTAGTTATCGACGATTCGAGTCGCTCTTATATGATATATTTGAATATAAATGAACAGAAAAATAAAGACATTAAAGGAAATATGTAATTTAATAGCAAATATGTAATAATTAAAACTTGTTATTGACATAAAAAATATTTGGCACACGGGTTTTATGTTTTTATAATATTTCTAATTCTAATTGTTGATTTTTTTTTATATTTTTATTCATTAAGATTAATTTGAAATTGTTTTCAGAATTGTAATCAAAACAGATGCAGTAGATAGTTATGCTGAACAATACCAAACAAACATATAAACTTTAGCACTTTTCCTACCGCTAAAATGGGAGAAAATGGTAACGCAAAAAACATGGTTGGTGTCCCAATTTCTCAATTAGCCCTAACTTTGAAAGACGTGTAATTTTTTTGTGGAATGCGCGCTGTTAAGAGAGTTGTTCTACTTTATTGTTTATTTTTCTTTTTATTACTTGCTTCTTAATTATATCTGCTATATTCATGTATCTGATTTATAATTTCTCTTTTAGTGCAGTTGTCTCAAACAAATTTTATTTGTTTTATTTTTATAATTATGAGGACCACCAGCAATGTATGTGAACAAAACTTAGAAATTTATATAAATGATTGTAATTTTATTTTTGCTAAATTATTGGTGGTTCTAAAATAAAATTAATAAATCAAATTAAAAGTCGTTATGATATTTATTTTAATAACCTCTCAGACATAATGAAGTAACATTTTCAAAAACAACAGATATAACTATAGATTTCTTTTAAGATATATACTTTTTAGGAATTCTATTTGGCAATACAACAATATAATATTTATATGAAATTATAGAACTACTTGTCTAAAACCAGTGTATTAATTTAATATTTATTAAATCATAATTAATTTTATTTAAATAAAAATTTTTTAATTAAGTGAGAAAATAATTAAAACTTTGCCTCACTTTAGATACTAAATAACCGATAGGTTACTATTATAACATATTTATTTAAATTCATAATTAATCAAAGCAAAACTAATTAATTACGTTTGCAAAGTCGCTTCTTCATTAAGTTAAGAAAGTAATTAAAACTTTGCCTCGCTTAGAGATTGATACATAATTTACAATTATACCCCATTTTATTAAAATTAATAATTAATTAAAGTAGAACTAATTACTTACGTTTGCAAACTCACTCCTTTATTAAGTTAAGAACGTACAACTTTGCCTCAGTTTAGAAATTAATACATAATTCACAATTATACCCCAAGTAAATAAAATTAATACTTAATTAAAGCAAACTTAATTACTTACGTCTGCAAACGTCCCCGACTAGGAAATGTCCCGCGGGACGCACTACACTCCGCGTAACACTGCGGTGAAGCGGCGGTACACACGCGCGCCGCGCTCGCTGCCCGCACACTCACTGCCGGTTGAGAGCGACGCGGGCCCACGACTTCAAATCTTAACACATTAAAGGAGTTTCGTTAACTTGACTTACTTATTTAGGATTGTTAGTTAGGAATTTTTAACTTTATGCATTAAAAATATATTATGCGTACTAAGGATGTATACTTGATATTTGATTAGATATAATACAACTATTTTAATGGATTTTATGGCGGTTTATTTAAGTATTTTATAATCCCGACGTTTCAGAACTATTATAGCAACCACGCCAGATGTTGATATAATATGATAATTGTGTACTTTACGTTGTCCGGCATCTTCATACAGGTAAACTTTCTGCGCGTGCTACCGCCCAAACTGAACGTAATAACTTAAGTCCTAAGTCTAGTATTAAATACAAATTGTTGAAATATATATACTAGGTTGATAAAAGCGAGAGGTATTAAATGAAACCACATATTATGTAGTGTAAAGTTTCGCCAAAGGAATTTTTTAAAGTTTTTTTCACTTCTTACACACTGTAGGTCAGCTAATCGTCGTCTATGGACAGCCGGGGTCATTCAACTCGTGCGAGGTTGTACGCGCCGGTACAAAGCATGATTAGAATTTTTCGCTATTTAACTATGTTTGAAAAAAATATTTTCGTATACTTGTAAACTTTGTTTTAATAGTTCGGATTATCTGTAGACACTTATAGTATATGTGGTTTAATTTAATGCCTCTCGTTTTTATCAACCTTGTGTATGCGAAAAGACAAGATATATAAGCTATTTATTACTTAATACCTATATTATAATATCTTTTCACTCAAATATCATAATTCATACCAAACTGGCTGGTCTGTGCCGCCGTTTATAAGGTCTGACGATATGGCAACTCTATGTACAAAGTGAGTGTTTCAGCTGCGCGTCTCTCACAAGCAAACTATATTTTTTGTCGCCGTAAAAAGTATTTTATATTTTTTTATGGCATAAGGGAGCAAACGAGTAGAAGCCATTTTCAGGACTACCGACGCTTATAGACATCTACATAGAGTTTATACAGATGCGTTGCCCTCCTTCCTTCTCTTCCATGGGCCACCGGCTACTTACACACCGTTTATTCTAGATTACAAATCTTATCTTTGCCACATTTAAACCTAAGAAGTTCTTGTGTGAAATAATAAATGGATATATCCATTACTAGATAGCTATGATTTTCACATTTCTATCTCACGTGAAAAAGTGCAACTGCGGCCTAGTTGTCGTGTTTTGTGCGGCGTGTAGGCAGCCGGTGTCACAAGGAGGGGGAAGGGAGGGGGAGGAAGGGGAGCAACCCGTCTGTATAACTTCTATGCGGAAGTCATGAAAATTCTTCGACTGCTCGTTTGGCAATACAATTTGCATTGCCATGTTCCCGGCTGGTATTCGAACCCGATATCCCAGTATTTCTTACCGGTACGCGCGAGCAAGACGCGAAATTAATTTAAAGTTAGGTCTCGCAATAAGGCGCAGGCCACTTATATAACGTCTGCACGGCTTGTTACCGAAGAATGTTCCCACTTAATAAATAAACTTCTGCAGTTGTACTGTTATTAATAAGTGGCAACACTTCATAGCGCATAGGGGCGCTTTTACTTGGCGGTCTTTTTATTATTATTATTTTTTATGGTATAAAAGGGCAAACGAGCGGTCAGAGCCATTTTGATGACTGCCCCCACCGATTGACTCCGCACAGAGGTTACAGACGCGTTACCTCCTTCTACCTCCATGGGCCACCGGCTACTTGCACACCACATGAAACGCGACAACATGCAGCGAGGCTCTTACTGGCACTAGGAAATGGTAATACTTCGATGCGGCAGTACCGCTACGGCATTACTTGGGTCTTTTTATAGAATAGGGAAAGATGATCATGATTACTAAAACTCATTAACTTCAGCTTGTGTAGATCTGCTGCTCTCCTATCCAGAGAGAACGCAGAGTCCCTAAACCGCTGACCCTGACGTCGGGGGCGGCTTACACGCGGTAGCAAAGATGGCCACGGGGCTGTCGTGAGTGAATGGATGCCCCTGTCCAAGAAGTCCATCCATGATTTTCGTTGTGGACGTACTACAACCAACGTTGCCATAAGCCCTAGAAGGCCGATTGAGGATGTATTATAACCTCTGAAATCCAATAATAACACGATAAAACCTCTCAAGATGTAGATAATATTGTTTCGATTAGCTGTTAAATAAAAATGCGAATTAACTGATGTTGTGCATATCTTAACTTGGTTTTTTACATTTTTCACGACCTTTAGGTTTGAAAAGGCTTAAGACCCTGTAAAGTTTACTGACAGTATTAATGCTTCGAGAGCTCAATATATAATATTTAATCATTGAAGTAATGCTACTGGTTCAAATTACAAATATATTCCGATTACAAAGCATAAAGAAAAATACGTCAGTCGTGCGAGCGGTCGAATGCAAGTGATAATAATAGAATTCTAAGTAAGAAAAATGAGAAGAAGAAAAGCTACATTTGAATTCATAAATGTGTCTATAGTTTCATCTTTATTTTTTACTAGCTGTGCCCCGTGGTTTCACTCGCGTTTAATTTCTAAGAAGAAGAAATCCATATAAACTTGAACACCCTATTTCACCCCTTTAGGGGTTGAATTTCTAAAAATCCTTTCTTAGCGGAAGCCTACGTCATAACATCTACCTGGATGCCAAATTTTAGCTTGATCCGTTGGTGGTTTGGGCTGTGCGTTGATAGATGACTATGTAACGTTTGAGTTATATATATATATGTAGATTGGATTATTGGATATAGGCTTGTGATAAGAAGCGCCTGGCGCGAACCGACAGTCATAAAAAAATAACACAATTTCTTTTGAAGTCGGTAAAATAATTGTACCTACAACAGCTAGCCAGACTAAGTTATGTACAACAGCTCCAAGATTATTAAAACTTTCGAGTAGGGTTTTAGAATTAATTAAAACTTACTTCGCAGTTTGCACAGTACTTATAATATTATTCTTTATTATATAAGACGGACGCTGTTCATAGTCCTTATAATATATACTAGTCGTACCCCGTGATATCGTCCGCTTAAAATCTATCCGTCAGTATATTCTTTAGGATATTATAATGCTATTTTTATATTTATATTAGTATCTGAAATTGTTAATCCAGATGGAAGTCTGTGTGTTAATTGTGGCTAGTGACGGGAGGCCTGTGTCGTGCAGTGGATGTAATGATGATGGTGGTGATAATGATGATGAAGATGATGGTGATGATGATGACGATGATGACACAAATATTACACAAAAACTTTTACATTTATAATACCTATTAGTAGAGCATATAGGAGGAGCTGCCATTGTTGACGTGCAGCTTAATGGTCGCCGTACACTTATCAACTCGGAAAGGGATCATAAGCGCCTCGCCTAAAAAAGCGAAGACGATACGATTACGTTACGTTTCCCATTAGTGTGCATTGCAGTATGAAGTTACATACAAAGAATACTGACCGGCTCGAGGTGATACGGTTACGATCCCTTTCCGAGTTGATAAGTGTGCGGCGATAATTGGGCCGACATGGACGGGGTGCATTTTAATTTTAATATATTATGTAATAAACCAAGTTATTTAAAAAAAACAAATTATAATATTTAATAAAACCAGCCAGATACGCAATCAATGTATGAAGAGCAACACGTCTGTATAATATCTATGTCAATATCAATAGATGTCGCTATCAACCAAAAGGAAACAGTTTTGGTTTACCCCCGCACTCACGAAAAATTATGTAAACTGCCATTATCAGGTGTTTTCAAAAGGCACCTTCAAATTTAAAATGAAATGATATCCTGAGAACGAGCTCCTGTAATAAACTCGTACGACTGCGCCACGTATGATAATTTCATTTATCCGCCCGCCTCTTCAGGGTATCTGCGGTGTAATCTTAGCCTAATGTTTAAGCTGTATATTCACTAAGATGGACTTAGTGGCACGGGATGAGAATATTTTTTTTTGAACTCTTTTAAATATTCAAGTGCTAGCTGCGCCCCGCCGTTTCGCCCGCGTAAATTTCGATCCCGTGGAAAATAGGAACATTTTTTCGGGACAAAAACTTCTGTGTTAATATGCCAAATTTCATGAAAATCGGTTCAGCAGTTTTTGCGTGAAGGAATAACAAAGAAACAAACAAGCAAACGAAGAAACAAACAAACAAACCTACAAACTTTCGCATTTAGAATATTAGTAGGATTTCAAATATATTTTTCTTCTTCTTCTTAACTTAAGAGCATAGCTCTTGTCGTTCGTGGAGCTTCTTCCCTGTCCTCTTTGGTTGGCCCTGTCCTCTTCTAATCTCCTTAGTTCCTCGTACGTTATGACGTTTACCTTCTCTTTCAGTTGATCAATATATGCCCTTATTTGCCTTCTTCTTCCTCTCCTTGCTTGTGAAAAATTTAAATAGTTTGACTAAAATAGTTGACTAGCTGAACCGGCGAACTTCGTATTGCCTAACAATCTTTTATTTTTTTCTTTAATACTTATTCTGCTATTCGGGATGCCTTCATAATATCATAACACCACAGAAAGTTCCTATCAAATTTTCAAACCCGTCGGATAAAGTATAATTACTGAATTGAAAGTTCTAGATGTTAACCAGGCTTAGACCTTAGTATCTATACACCACCAAAAGTTTCATTCTAATCCGTCCAGTAGTTTCGGAGATTAGCATGTACAAATATTCCGACAAAAAATTAAATAACATTGAAGTATTTAATTTTTTGAATTACGAATTACTTTTTCGTAAATATATTCAATGTACAGATACGGATTTTACTGTTTTATTATCTGTATAGATATAAGTATTTTAATTATACTATAGTATTTGTACGCGACTGTGGTACACTGGTTATGTGATCGAACTGTACACGGTGGCCCAATTATTATTCGAGGCGGTCGTCCGGAACAGTATTAATATACAGGGTTAAATTTTGGTCACCGGCTAAATTTTCAGATTTGGTTCAGAATCGATAGCACATTCGATTTATGAAATAAACAAGAATTAGGCCGACACAACCGGTGATTAACCAACTCACGTTAACGGCATGAAGTGACAACTGTGCTGTCGCGTTTCGTGCGGTGTGTAAATAGCCGGTGGCTCATGAAGATGAAGAAGGAGGGAAAGCAACGGATATTCTGTATACTAACTATATAACTCTATGAGAAGTCTATGTGCGTCGTTGTTGATGAAAATGAGTACGACTGTTAGTTAACTGTTGTGTATTAAAATCTTAATTTTTTATCCACGATAAAACACTTCGTATACGTATCACACAGGGCACGCGGTTGGCGGTGAGGCGGATCTCAAGTTACATTGGGCTCTATAAAATCCGTTGATACCTAACACACGTACACCGAAAGACCGCGCGGTCGAGCGGCGCTCTCGCCGCGACCGCCTCTCCGCGCGGCCGTCCGCGCGGAGAGGCGATGCCTCACACACAGGCAACCGCGTAACCACGCGGATCAAGAATTTCAATTTTAAAAAATTTTAGGTAACGGATATTATTATAGTCAACGGATTTCATAGAGCCCAATGTAACTTGAGATCCGCCTCACCGCCAACCGCGTGCCGTGTGTGATCTGCCTTATACATATCATACAAGGCTTAAAGGTGCATTAAATGAAATTAGATATTTAGTGTATCATTTCCAGGCTACACAACAAAAATCATATCAATCGGAGCAATAAACTAGCCACAGGCCACAGCCCACAGGCCAAAATACATATTATTATATTATAGCAATACAACTTACGATTGCCCTCAAAATAATATCGTGATTAGTAACGACATCTATGTGAAAGCATTAGTTAAAACTCGCCTCTCTAATAGCGCCATCTATATTCGAATTAAGAAACTAAACGTACGTGGTTCTTTCTGTAGGCACGTCTAGGCGGTACCTATTCGGGTTTTCAATCACTATACCCATAGACTATACACTATACCTAATACAAACATTTTGCAAGTGGCAGCGGTATGCTGCAAATTACAATGCAACTGACTTAGGCTGGCACAGTCGGGACTAAAGAGTATATTATACGTATATTATACATAAGGGTAAGAGAGCCCTCTCGTGCGATTACAGTGCATGTCGATTTGACTTGCCATCTACATTTCGTAACTGGAATTAAAACTATAGATTATATATGCATGTGTACCATAGATTTAGAATGGTTCTCGATACGTAATGCTACGTTAATTAACACGTTGGGCCAACCTCGGCCAAGCGTACGATAATATAAAGTATCGTCATAGTTAAATAGGAATAGTAAACTATATAAGTCCAAACTCCTCGTTCACCCTCTTATACTAGTAACAAAATCAACCTCCTCCTGTCTTCTCCTACCTCCATGGGGCACCGGCTACTTACACACCGAACGAAACGCGACAGCACAGCTATCACTTTACGCTAGTCTCGTGTAAGCGAGAGGTACCTACCTCCCCAGTCGTGCTGGCCAGTGGCCCCAATTTGCCCAATGTAATGGTAACTATCAATAAAGCAAATAGGTACCTACCTAAATTTACTAAATTACTATTGCATAGCATCTATGCGGATGTCTATAGGCGTTAGTAGTAATGAAATTGACACCAACTGAGAATCGGCCATCTATTTTTCATCTCAATATTTCCACGGGATCAAAACTTACGTAGGTGAAACCGCGGAGCGCAAGTTGTTTTGTATAAACTATAAATTATTAAATGCCGTGAATGTGTTGGTAAGGGTTGGCGGGCCAATTTTTTTTACTGGAGGATTTCTTCCAGTACCAACTCTTTTTTTACTGGAGGATTACTTGAAGAGGAGGAATTTAGATCAGCTGTCAACTCTGATCTGTCAGACTCGTCCTACTTCCACTTTCGTTAAGTATATGCAACAAAAAAATCTCTGATATTGTGATGTCACAGAAGGAGAGTATTGAGCGCGAAAGGCAGCGGGAGAATCCAGGTCATCACCGGAAGGTTGCTAGACCACATTGAACTACTCTTTTTCCGCGTAATACCTAACGAGCATTTATACTATTTATACTTTGAGTACTTCTATTTAGGCAGCGCACTTTGGGGGCCCCGTGCGAGTTCCGCCGGAGATCTCGGAGCCTCAAAATTTTTTTTCGCCGAAGGCGATAACCGTGGGGTTTTAGTCGATAAGAGTCGATAGAGTAGGGGGCAGGTAACCATGATTTCCACACGAAAAAAAAAGCATCAAATGGCAATTATATCCTGGAAAAAATCTGCATGGAGATCATATTTTCATACGGTTGACTGGTCCTCAACACTTTTGTCTCCCTAAATGTGACCTTAACATTTCCTCGTGAGTCTTTGGTAAGTAATATAGAACACAATTATGCAAGTCTTCTGTGAAGCCACTTAACTTTTTCTACACTTGTATAGCTCTTCAAGTGTCAAGCGTAATGTACAATACATAAGACAGTCGGCGGGCGACACCCCTGGGGATAGTAAACAGTGTACACAAGTTCACCATCATCACCTCACTTGAAGACACATTATAAAATTGTAAGAAAGTCAAAACTGTACATTGAATATTTTTTAAAAGAATACTTGGGGCGTGATCCATAATCGTTATTGAGGCCAAAAATATAGTTTTAAGAATTTTTGTCTGTTTCTCTGTAGGTATGTCCGGGTTGAACTCAAAAAGAACTACATAGATTTACTTCAAATTTTGCAGGAATATTACTAACAGGTTGGGTCAACATATAGGCTACATATTATCTTGATATTTCCACGTGATCAAAACTTATGGGGGTGAAACCGAAGGGCCCAGAGTTAAAATTAAACTTCAAATTGATTTTTATATTTTTATTTTAACCTAAGTCACATATCACTTAACCTCTTTAACCTGGAGACCTGAAACAAAAAGAATACATTTTAAAGGCTTTTTTGTCTTAAAGAGTGTTGCGGCCTCAAATAAGTATAATATAATAAAAAGGAGTATCAAATCTAAAATATGTACATAACCAGCTATATATTTTTCCTTATAACCATGAATTCTGTGCCAGAGTGGCAGTACCAGGCAATATTTTCTTAATGATTTATACAAAACTGTTTATCACCAAATATATTTAATCAAGAATAATCAAATATTGAGTTTCTTTTAATGTTTTATGGCATCAGTGAGGTGAAATAAAATGTAAATGTTTATTACTAATAACAAAAGAAATTCTGTCAAGGTGTTGAGTTGTTGAGTACCACAGACACAACACTTACTACCACTTTTGGTAGTAAGTGTTGTGTCTGTGGTACATCACATCAGCAGTTTAATCATCAGCAGCGGAAGACCGGCGCTGACAGTTATGCCAGCAAATGCCGAGCTTGAGACCGATTTGCAACCATTTAAAATATTATTTAAATTGTAATGTGTGATTGTGCAAATAAATACATTCTTTCTTTCTTTCTTTCTTTCTAATTTTCTAATTAATAATACATATTGACGTCCTAGCAGTTTTGAATATGGCGGTCATCCCTATAAAGACTAGCCATCGTCTATGCAGGACATAATATTATAAGTGTGTATATTATAATGCAAAAACACAGACGCACTATCTATTGCCTTATTCTCATATTCTGATGGGATGGAGATCCAACACAAATGGAGAGAAATCAGACACAGGGCTGACGGCATGATATGCTCTATGAGACTGGCTACTCTAGACTGTAAGTAGAAATGTGAGTGTGTGTGAACTGTGTAGTTAGATTGAAAAAAAAAACTTTTTGGATCAACAGGATTCAAAACTGGCAGCACTAGACTAGAAGACAGTCAATTAATAATTGTTACAATTGCCTATTTAGGAAGCAGACATATATTTTAATCTAGGCAGGGTAAATCACTGTACAATGATTAATGTCTCAAGTAACAAAATTTGATTGCATGACTAAGATTAATGTAGTAGACAATTATAGAAAATCAGACCTACACTATTGGCAATCGCTGTAAAAGAGTTGACTAATAACTGTCACAAAAACATGTACTTAAAAGAAACAGGATAAAACCAGTAGAAGCTATAGTCCCTTTTTTTAATTTCAGAGAGTAAATTGGCAGGTGTAAATGTTTTTTTAATCATAATGTTACCAGTGTTTTTGTGTAGTGCTGACTTATGTTACTGATTTATTGAAACATAAATTAAAGTTGATTTTTGAAACAGAATAAATATTTTCTTGTACTGCAATCCTAAATTTTCAACTTTACATTTATTAAGAATTAAACTGGACGCTACTTTGTTAACAATATGTCAAGGAAATAGCCATGGAAATTAAAAGAAGATTTTAGAGGTACTAATAAATCTATATATTAACCTTTCGGTTACCGCGGACGTTCATTGACGCTTCAAAAACACGCAGCGAACACGTGGTCGGTACCGGGAGAATTAATATGTGAAGCAAAAACTTCAGGAACATTTATAAGAAAATTGCGCGGATGGAGGTGTATGAAATTTGATACACTTTTAGTTTACGTTTAAGAGAAGTGCAGAATACTTACTTATAATACATAAAAATACTTTAATTTAATAAATAAAACTTTACACGCATTTGGCACATCTACAAACGTCACATGTAATTATTGATAAAAGTTCTGTCTTTTGCAAGTGTTGAAAATTCTACATAAATTGTACTGTTTGTATTGTTTACCTTATGCCCGATTTACACGTATTAAGTAGATAAGTAGTTAACTAAATTTTAACTAAATTTTTAGTACTTAATTGCATGTAAACAGATAATTTAGTAGCAAGTTGCAACTTAAAATTTAGTTAACTACTAAACTAGTAAATTAGAAATTTTTCTATTTTTCGCTTAAGTTGGTGGGCGTGGCTTAATACTTGACATGTTTGGACAGGCACTAGATGAGTAAAATGGATATGTGTATTGAGGAATAAGCCCCGGCTGGTTAAATTATTATTTATTCGTCCAAAACATCACCCTAAATAAACTTAATCACCGAATTTACGACTTTGTTACTATGTTGAATGTCCGTCTTGAGTGAACTAATGAGCTTAACTACTTAAATACGTTTGGACACATGCAATGCAATTAAGTACTTAAAATTTAGTTAAAATTTAGTTAACTACTTAACTACTTAATATGTGTAAATCGGGCATTAGTTACAATATCATGTCATATTAAGATTTTTAGTTTCAATTTACAAAAACGTGGCACTTAGATCGAGTTTTGATCTTCGTGGGTTCACTAGTAACAATAAATACTTGAAATATGTGGTAGTTTTTTTATTTATTTATAAACTGATATTTAATATGATATAAACTTAATAATATAATTATATAATATTTGCTTTATAAAACACATTCAATTTTCATAAAGAATGATAACTGTTTTTCCAATAGTGTCACAACACTATTTAAAAATCACAAAAAACTAGCAACATTGCTCATGTCAATTTAGTCTCTGAAATTAAAGAAAATGAACTAAAGCCTTCATATAAATTTGGAAATGATATGATTTCTGTCTCTATAATAAAATCGAATATATTTTACCTACTCTCTATCTTTATGAATGAAGATTGAATCACTCCTTTATTCAAGACTTTATCCTGTTTTTTGCATAGCCACTGCTCATGCAGCCAAAACTCATAATTAAGTTTTGACATAAACTCTGACTTCTTTTTTATTATATTACTTTATATAAATATATTTTAGGTTAAATATTAGGTATTTTTTGTCTGATTCAAGATTAAAAAAACTGGCTTTTCATATTTTTTCCTTCGCCTATTAACCTAACTAACTAGCACTTTGTTCAATGTGAAAGAATATCCCTGGCTCAACTGCACTTTATGAGCCGTGTTATCTCTATATCTATGCTTGATATCCAGGTGCTCAATCACAAAAGCACTGGTTCACTACACTTTTAGTTGTATTTGGAATTTACCTGGTGGCAAGCTCTGTTTAAGTTTTTCTGCCTTTTCCTTGTCAGTGATCACCAGCGTGTAGAGGAAGCGTGAGCAGCGCACTTTGAACTTCACATTCTCTGGGTTCTTCTTTATTTTAACAGCTGAAAGCACCACAAAATAAATATAAACATCGTACAAATCACTTGACGTGCAAAAATACTCGGATAACTGAATTTACTTACATTTGGCATCTTTCCTGCGGGCCTTTAACAGGAAGTCTTTGATATCTTTAATTTCTCTAGGCTAAAAAAATAAAGAAAAACGTTAGATTCATTGATCATATTATATTCAATAATAACATAAGGTTTGATGTCTTGTATTTGTAGGAATTTAATACTATAACTTTGCATACATGAATAGGTAAGAACTTTTGTAGTTTAATATTTTTATATTATTATACATATCCATACATTTTGGAGTAAAGCAGAGAAACTTACCATGTTGAAGCCGCTTTAATGCACAAGGGCTGAAACACAAAACAAACACTATGTCATAAAAATATTACAACACTTGACTTTCTAGTAAAACTGTTCGTTAATTTCCACTCATTTATTACAAATAATGTAAGGGAATTATTTGATTTTTTTAGATTTATTAGAACATAGAAAAATTTATATCTTCGTCGTACCTGTCAATGTCAGCAAAAGAACTTGATCAGCCAGATGTCAAATGTCAATGCCGATGAAGTATGAACGTTGTCATGAAAGCTTTTTTATTTATGTGAATTGTGAAGTGAAAAAATCAATGCTCAACTGTTTTTATAACTTTATATTATAATAAAGCTATGCCCCTCAATTGCACTAGCATAAAATCAAGCCCAACACGGAACAGAAGCATTTTTTTCACTGTTCCGTAAAGCCCAATAAAAACAAAATAAGCCATCAAAATGTACCCATTTTGACGGAAAACTACCACCAGGCTACTGTTTTCTATTTAGTATTTAAAGTTAACAAATTTTGTACCGTTTGTTGTAAAAAGTACCATGCCCTTTTAGCATTTTATGTACGCAAACATCCTTAAAACTATTTTTTTTTATTTAATATAATTTGTTTTATTTCCAGAAAACATAGTTCATACAAAAAATGTCCCATATCTTTCTGTCTGTTTGAACGCAATAAACTCAAAAACTACTAAACGGATTTTTATACGGTTTTCAACAATAGAAGGAGTAATTTTTGAGGAACGTTTAGGCATATAAATTACTATGCTTTTATGTAAATTAGCAGAAATACGGAGTTAAATGTTGAAGAGGTCGCCAAAAATCTCGCCAACTGGGAGCTTTCCACGCAAACACCGCGTAAACTAGCAAAGATATATTTGAGTAATGTACTAGCGAATTCAAAATCTATAAAAATGCTACAAAAACGTTCATGATGACATATCTCTATCTCTTATAGTTTACGTACAATAGCCACTTTTACGCTCAAATTTTTAATTAAAACATTACGTTATTTTCAAAGCAATTTTCTTTAGTTCAGTATTAATCCTTATCCAAATGAATACGTTAGTTAGCTTAGGCATTTAATGCAAATTAAAATTGCCCTTTCACACTATTTCAATCAGATGAACAGTTTTTGAGATATCATCGTAAGAAGTAAGTATTATGAACGCGCGACTGCGAGCGCCCTGAGTGCGTTGTGGTGTGACGTCACAGGCGGTCCGTGACCATTAGCGGAATTCAATATTTTTCGAAAGTTTGAATGCCTGTAAAATCAAAGCTACTAGGAATTTTTGAATGAAACAAAAAGTAGTATATTTATTTACAAACAAACTTTCAAGCGATTTGGCATACCTAGTAACATTCTCCATTGGCGTGAAATTAAAAGTTTCCATTTATACTACTGGTCCAAAAAAAGTATTTTTTTGTTTCTGCATATTATTCTATAAAATATTTTTAATTTTTACTACAGTTCGGCAATTAAAATAATAACAATTTTCCAACCAATTGTATTTTATAGTTTTACGTTACGGACTTTTTAATCACGATAAGAATTTATTAATCGCAAAGCAGATAAGCAGAATAATATCTTTTTTTAATTAAAGGCATCATCATTAACTATAATGTCTGCGGTATGTCAGCCACATATCGGTCACTAATAAAGGAAACGTGCCCGAAACATAGAGGCAGCACTTTCGTCGCTCTAGAGTCTAGTTATCATTTGAGGAATCAAGTGCTAGCAAAATTAAACGTTTTGCTAGCACTTGACGTGCTACGGCGTGACGTGCGACGACGTGACTATGTGACAGTGACAATGACATGTTGACACATGTCATATACAACCCGATCTCTGTCTACGCCCGGGAGCGTGAACATGGCACCTGGCTCAATGAATGACGTTTATAGTACTGAGTGAAAAAAAAATATTTACTTAAATATAAAAGTTTTTTTTTCATATATCAACATTTATTTTCTGCTAAGCCTTTATTATGATCTTATTGCTGTGGCTACACGAGACGAGGATGTACAGATTTAGTACAGGAGATAGAGAAATAAAAAATATAAGGAATTATATATTATACAATATACATTTATTTGTTAAAGCCTTTCAATAAATATCAATGAATATTACATTCAAATAGAGTACAGACATAGTAAAAGGTACTGCCGCATACAAGCTTACAAGCAGCTGAATTGGGCCGGCACGACCGTGGAGTTTTTTTTAATTAACGATAATTACAATGATGATGGTCATTGTAATTAAAAAAATTAACAAATAAAGTTATACAATCCATAACTGATGCAGACTGGAGAAAAGAGGTGATACCGTGACCAGACCGTGACCAGACCGTGCCTGGTCTGGTGACACGGTCTGGAGACGGAGAGTTGAAGATCGAGCTCAGTGGCGGGCACTTGGGGAGGCCTATGTCCAGCAGTGGGCAAAAATAGGCTGATGATGATGATGATGATGTACAAAGTAGAAGAGAATTTATTCATTTAAAGATTACATTAAATACAATACATTATTATTAGTGTGGTTCTATATACAGATATAGTATACTAGTGTGCGTCTTAAAGAGTCAGCAACGGTGCTTCCCCATCCGGTGATGATGCGCGATTATGTTCAAGCGTGAACATTTGTGTTAAATTTGGAGATCGCACTGTCTCGAATAATAAATTTATGTAGGTAGCTGTTACAAAATAAAACGTCCAAACCTAACTGTTAAAACAAAAATTTATACTTTTTTATGGTATGGGCGGGGGGGCAAACGAGCAGTCGGAGTCATTTTCTTGACTACCGACGCCCATATACATTCATATAGAAACTGTACAGATGCGCTGCCCTCCTTTCTCCTTCCACTTCTATAGGGCACCGGCTACTTACACACCGCACGAAACGCAACAACACAGCTGTCACTCCACGCCGGTCTCGTGTAAGCGAGAGGTGCGTCCCCGGTCGTGCCGGCCCAATTCGGCTGCATGCAAGCATACAGTGTGGCACTACCTCTTACTACTAAAAACTAAAAATAAAACAATAACAAATATTTTTTTTTAATTAACAAGAAATGTAAATAAACTGTGATGCTAACGCTACTTGTCTTTTACACCAAAAGCCAGGTGCCATGTTAACGCGTCCGAGTAGTACAAGTACAACTATTCTGAAACCGTTGTCTCATTTATAATCGTCACCCCGACACTCGTGCCTTACAAAATAATCCTATATAGGTAATGGTACTATGTAATATGTATCGACATATTTATTTCAACGTGTCATTGTCATTGTGTTTTGATAGTTTATTTTCTAAAATTATCACTAGGGCGCTTTACATTCGGTGAAAGTGCTGCCTCTATGTTTCGTGCATGGGTAAAAAGTTAAGCTAATTAATTATTTAACGGTTGAAAAATTTCGATCGAACTTACCACGAACTACAGTTACACATAATATATAAAATTGATCTAAAAATTAAACAATAAAAATGTAAGTGGGGCCAAATACAACGAACCGTCAATGACACGTACAAAATTAGCTATATTCCGTTCAGTGTGGCCGTGGACTTATCCGACAATATTTTCATTTAGCTCTCGGTTACTGTCCCATGGTGTAGCCGGTCTTTATACTTTTTCAAATACAAAATAATTACAGCAACAGGATACAGTTCCCTATATAGTTTGTGATACAGATCTAGAACCTTTCTTGGGGTAGTTTTGATCATGTTTCAAGTACCTATATAAATAAAAAATATTTTAAAATTTAGTGATTAGTACTTTAATGACGATCTAGAAAATTAATAATTAATAATTGTGAACTTACGACACTATGCCAGCAATTAGACTAGCCCGTAGACAGAGAAAAGAAAGTTTCCTCTGTCTACGGACTAGCCCTATGCTAAACTGGTTAAAATTACCAGAATGTCTTTTCTGATACACGCACTAGACAGCGAAAATACCTTAATTCGTTTTTATTTACTTTTGATTTTATTAAAGAAATACTTAAAATAAAATTATTTATAAATATTAATGACCGTAGCCAGAAATTTTAGTAGTATTTTATACACATAAGTAGATAATATTTGTTTTACAATTTATTTTTGTAACATCGTTACCTACAATGTTAACATTACGGTATATTTATGCAAAGAGAATTTAAATATTAAAATGCAATATAGAATTAATTACGTAGAATGTAAATAACCGTAGTACATTCTTTTTGACTCGCTGCGGCAGTCGCGTCGTTAAATGTCAAGATGTCAAATAATTTATTGACAGTACACAGTTTAAGAAAAGTGATTGTGTATAGTGAGTTATTGTCCGCGATAAAACAATAATAAAAGCACACGTGTGACGATATGCGCGATCAAGGGCTAGGACAACAGATACATAAAGACCGAGGTAGTGGCGGGCTATAGCCGCGTGCAGCGGCCGCCGCAATGGCGGCCCGCGAGGGTGTTCGGAGCAGCGCACGGCTGAGTGGTGCCGCTACTAGTGCCGTGCCCGATGTGACGCTCCGGAAGGAAGCCCGAGCGGCCGCTGCCGAGCGCGCAGCTGCGGCGGCCCTACGTCGCGAGCGGGCGGCCCTAGCAGCCGAGCGGGCAAGGGAAGTAGAAGACAGCCCCCGCGTGCTAAGAGAGAAATGTCGCAAACTGGCACGAGCCCTCAGCGAAGCGAAACACTTGGTGGTAGGTGTTTTATAGTAATTTTAAGCACTTCAGTGTTATGTACCTACTAAATAATGTTTGTCTCTACATGCAACTCTCAAAATCTATATTTTATTAACTATCTGACCCAATGTTTCAACTTCTTACAATCTATGCTAAGGCAACCACTCATTTTATGGGAATTGAAAGTAAACTTATGTTATTCCTGACAGTAGTTTATACCAGTGTTATATTACATCCAAAACCTTTCAGTAGTAGGTATAAGTACACATGAAAAGTTGTTACAGAAAAAGTTATGATTTTATATTATTATGATGTATAATAGATTACTGTGGCTTCTTTATGAAACAGTTTAATTATAATAGTTGAGAGTACAGGCATCATTTACCCTCATGTCTTCCTACTTTGAAAATTGTTAGCGAATACAATATATGATTTGTTTTATTCCTTCTAACTGCTGCTGCTAAATCGAGTTTGCTAATCAACTTCCTTCTTTTGAATGGTTAAACTTTACACATTTTTTGTACCTATTTAATCGATACATATTTTGTATTCTATAATATTATGTCCAGTGAGAGAAGCTTGGTCACAGAAATTCATTGTAGACCAGACAGACCTACCTAATATTTAAATTTGTTGTTAGCTACGTAACCTCAGTAGAAACTAATTCCTACTATAGATCATTCTCTTTTCAATTATTTATCTTATAAAAATCAGAGATAATGTATGTATATTAAGTAGCAGATTAATGACTATGACGATTTTAAGTTTATTCCATAAACCATCACAAATGGCACAGTGTAAACTTAATGTTATGTCTTTCGGTATATTAAACGGTAACGGTAACTCAAAATGACTTGGCTTTTAACTTGTTATCCATACAATGATACACCATAGGTATATAATTACACCCACTCCACAACAATATTAACAAACTCAAAATGACTTGGCTTTTAACTTGTTATCCATACAATAATACACCATAGATATATAATTACACCCACTCCATAACAATTAAATGACAAAAAATAAATTATTAGAAAAGTACAATCTTTATCATCAAAATTACTGAACATAACAGACTGCACACAAAATACACGAGACTGGCGTAAAGTGACAGCTGTGCTGTCGCGTTTCGTGTGGTGTGTAAGTAGCCGGTGGCCCATGGATGTGGGAGGAGAAAGGAAGGCAGCGCATCTGTATAGCCTCTATGCGGATGTTTGTGGGCGTCGGTAGTCATGAAAATGGCTCCGGCTGCTCGTTTGCCCTCCTATATCATAAAAAAATAAAAAAAATAAGAGCAAATAGCATCCTGCATTGCAGGAAAATTCAGCGATTACAGGTGTGTACCTCTCACTCTCATGATATCTATGGTGCTACATTTCATGTAATTTATGAGCTAT
>LUGF01011715.1:194801-206239 GCA_001625245.1 Calycopis cecrops
GCGCCGCCGCGGCCGCCTGTGCGCGTGCTGCGACGACGATTCGCTAGTGGCGGCGCCCGCGCCCGGGCCGGGGTGGTACGGCAAGGGGTATAGGAAGGGACGTCGGCGACGGTAGCGAGAGCGCCCCGAAGTCATCGCGACGCTGGATGATGCTGATTAACGCTAAGAGCCTGTGCAGATTAAGCGTTTCGACTTGCGTAAAGACGCTCGCACGTTATCGAGACATTTGAGCTATATATATATATATATCGCGTCCAGATACGTCGATACGTATTCGCGAGCTGTCGGCGTGTCTGTGTGTACTCGGGCGCCGTTGTTGCGTCCAGAACTACCGCGAAGTTCTGCTTAGTCTGGACAGGCTGACTGCTGAGAAAAAGTTTCCGAGCTAGTTTTTTTTGTAGTGTCCAGATATCCCGCTCCATTTCAAACTTTCAAGTGAATTCGTCATGCACTCGCGCGTCGTTCTGGACGCAACAACGGCGTCCGAGTCAAAAGTTTCACTCATTACGCGCGAGTGCTAGAACGCGTAGCAGCATCTGGACGGGACATATGTAGCTCTAGTGCGACAACGCGCGAGCGTCTAGGCGCGAGTCTATTCGTGCGTAAATCGCTCAATCTGCACAGGCTATAAGTGACGCTAAGTATCGCTCGGTAACGCGTGGCGACTCCCGTTGGTAATCGACGACGCTCTGTGATAATCGACCGGACTCGGGCGCTCGCGGTGACTCGGTGACGCCCGATGACGTTCGGTAACGCTCTGACACTCGGTAACGCTCTGACACTCGGTGGCCCTAGGTGACGTCATACACGTACATATTTATTTATTTGTCGCGTATGGGGTGCGGTGTGTGTATGTGTGAGTGATTCCTTGATCTCGCGTATGTTTGTCACTGAGCTCGATACTCCTGTACGTGTTTACGTCACGACGGACGCGTGTTTGTATTTATTAGACGATTGCTAGTCGCGGTGTGACAATATTGTACGGTTGTGAAACGGGCGCTCATTTCTAATGTATATGTATGTACTGTGTCAATGATTTTGTGATGGAATTTATTGTAACTTTGTATTGTGAATTGACGAACAAATAATTGTAATTTATATGAAATTGATGACATTTTTAACGCCATATTTGTACTTGACATGACATACTCGAGACACGATTTGCATACAGTCCTAGTGATGTTATTTATAGTCCGGTCGCGGAGCAGAAAGAACTTAGTACGTTGACCTCGTATTAGCTGTCCCTGTCCCTCTACGAATGCTTTCTCGCTCGCATGATATATTCTGTGCGAGCGGGACGTTTTACATTTACTTGGCAACGAAAAGGGCAAAATTAAAAGGTAAACGCATGAAATTCTTTCGCTCGACGACCGAACTTTAGTTTTATAATCGCAGACGCTGTATATACACGTCTCTTTCTTATTTGTATATCTGTCTCATTCCAGAGCTTGACATGTGCCACAGTTTTAGCTGATATTGTAATTTGTACGTATTTGATATGATGTGAAATGTTACGGGTTAAATCATACGCCTACTGCCAACAAATTGAGAACAAATCATTTTAATTTTTAATTTAGGATAATGATTATAAGTAAATGATGATGATTTTTTCGCATGTTTCATTTATCCCATACTGTGCATATATGCATGCCTAAACTATGCATTTCATCATGCGATGATCTTTTGCCGAATTGTTGTGCATGAGCCCACAAAGGTCTGAGTTTGTACGACCAATTTTCGATAGATTTTGCCACTGTCATAACAATAGTATATTGTCGTGAAAGTTCATGCTGATTTTGCTGTTAGGCTGTGTCCTCAGTAGGCAAAGTGTTAGTGGCGGACTGAGTTTGGGGAGTATCGGTTTAGTAAGCCCTTTCATATGTTTAAAATGGACAGTTTGCTAGTTTGCGCTCAATTTACGCTGTTAGCAGCGTTACGTTCACCGACTGTCTCAGTTAGTGGCCGATTCATTACGACCTACAAAAATTGATCTGAGTTTCCAGCTATCTTGAATTTCAGTTCGCCACAAATTTGCTGCTCACCCAGTTGGCCGCTAACAGTTTGCCTACTGGGGACACAGCCTTAGTGACGCAGCAACTCGCGCAGTTTTGTTACAGTTTTTGTCCAGGCTAATATACGCAATTACTGGACTGGTTTGAAAAGAATGAAAGGGTCCGCACTAGAATATGAAACTAACATGGCTTCTAATGATAATCATCATCAACCGGAGAACGTCCGCTACTGGACGTAGTCCTCACACGGAGATGGGTCACGGTCAAGAGCCAGCATCCAGCGGCTTCCAACCACCAAGTCGTAGGTCAGTCCACCGGGTAGGAGGCCCGTGCGGAAGACGGAGTGGCTTTTTATATGGCGGAAGAAATGAGATCACTGGGAGATAAGAAAATAATTACAAGTATGTAAGTCATTACTGTACTGCGGGGACGGCTTCGGGCTGCTACTGATGATAATGATGGTGACGTCATCATCATGACGTCATTATAACTAATTATAAAAAGCCGTGACTAACAATTGAAAATCTATTTTATCAAAAGGTTCTTCTTTATATAGTACGCATAAGGGGGCAAATGAGTTGGCGAAATTTTCATGACTAGCAACGCCTACGGGGCAGAAGGGCACCGCATTTGTGTAAGCTTTATGCGGATGATTATGGGCGTCGGTAGTCATAGAACGACTCCGAATCATTGTTGGCAACCCTATACTAACTCTAATTTTATACGGATTACCTCTATACTGGTGTCTGTAATCGCTAAAAATCTGTTTGTTTGGCGTTTCTTTTTATTAGCAAAGTGTGGTGCTTTAAAAACTGGTCAAGAATTTTTTTTTACTTTACACACCAAGTTAGCCTAGCCCCGTGCTAAGTACCGTAAGGACTTGTGTTACGGGTACTAGACAATATATTTAATGTTTTATAAATTTAAGAAATTTTATATATTTTAGATTTTTATTATAGAAATACATACATCCAAACATCCATGACCTAGGCGGGATTCGAACCCGCGACCCCTCGCGCAACGTGCTCCACTTATCCGAGCCCTGTACCACTGTAGCCTGGTCGTCAAAACGTACTTTCGGCCTAACTGTTCGTTCCGTCCCGGGTCTTGTACCCGAGACGGAACAAAAATGTATAACTTTTAACCCTCATTTGCGTTACTCGATACAGTTGTATGCGATCTATTTTAGCGGACAAAAAAGTCCTCGGACAAAAACCCCTCGTCTGCCAGGCCTTTAAGGTTGACAAAGTTACATTTGTGGACGTATGCACATTTTTTACGAACTACATGTATATGTTTATATTGTTTATTTTCTACATTTTTAGGGTTCCGTATCTCAAAGAGAAAAAACGGAACCCTTATAGGATCGCTTTGTTCTCCGTCTGTCTGTACGTCTGTCAAGACCTTTTTCTCTAAAACGCGTGAAGGGATTAAGCTGAAACGGAGGTCAGTTACGTCTTGATGCCTTGAAAAAATCACACTTCTAAGTTAACGCAATAAAAAGTTATAGCAATTTATGCGCAAATTTTGCATGAAAACGCACTTTTTCGAAAACCTTTAGGGTACTTCCCGTTGAGCTAGAATTCTGAAATTTGGCAAGAAGTAAGACCTTACAGTATACATATAGGAATAAATCTAAAAATTGGTAAATAAAATTTATATCACTGGAAAAATCATTACCAACTTGTGCGTGTAGTTCGTTTCATACTAAATGTATGCAAGCACCCGCATATGTAGGTTTGTCAACTTGTCGCAGGGAAGTGTAATTTTCTCAACGTCTACTACTTTTGCTCATACCTCCCGTTCCTACGGAACCCTCGGTGTGCGAGTCCGACCCGCACTTGGCCTGGTTTTTAATCATAAATTACCAAACTTTAATAAGAGGTAGTGCCACGCTGCATGCATGCAGCCGAATTGGGCCGGCACGACCGGGGAGGCACCTGAACAATACCGGTGTAATGTGACAGCTGTGCTTTCGCGTTTCGTGCGGTGCTTAAGACTCCGGTGGTCCATGGAAGAGGGAGAAGGCGTCTTTATAAACTCATTGCGGATGTCTATCGACTAATGAAATTGACACCGACTGCTCGTTTGCCCTCTTATATTATAAAAAAGCTTAGTTTTTTTCTTATTATATTATTTCACTTGTCAATTCTCAGAGACAACGTAAAAGAAGAGAGAACGAAGAAAACGTAGTGATTACATTCTCTCTGGTCAGTTCTCATGATTCTAGGTAAAGTCGCACTTTGAGTCTTTTTTGTACAATAAAGTTATCGTACGTTCCAGTTTTTGTGTATAGAGCTCTAAAAACAAAAACATCTGCCATGTGTTGAATGAGGCTAGTAGTTCTAAATATAGACTGTGCGTGCCGCGTTCGCCGCCATTTTATCGCCGCCGCTTGTTCCCGCCACATCCTGCCACTGTGCTGTATTTATCTCTTTCCATACCTACAAATACATACATATATTTCATTGTAAAGAATACATAGTATTAGTGTATACTTTGTGTAAAAAAGTTGCGTGAAGTGTTGATTTATTAAGGTTGACTTCCTTGGACGCCTGCTTTGTTGTGATTTATAAGGTGCGTGTTTTTTGTCTGTTTGTTTGTTGATATACACACCAGGTGAACTTAGGTATATAGAGTTAGGTTCACGATGTAGTGTATATAGTGACAGATTTTCTGTCGCGTTTCGTGCGGTGTTTGTATTCGGTGGGCCGTGGAGAGGGGGAGAAGAGTATATAGAAGGTTGTATGACCCCTATGCTGATGTCTACGGTTGTCGGTACCATGGAAATGTCTCTGACTGCTCGTTTGTCCCTGTATACTATTAATAACATGTATAGGTACCATAAGGTAGTTCATTCTGAACAACCGTCGCTTCTGAAATTAATTGTAGCTTTCGTCATGTTTGAAAAAGTCCTGGTTTGATATTACAGTTAAATTTTAGCAGGTAAGTGATTTAATTATCTATGTTTTTACTAAGAGGTAGCGCCATGCGAAATCGATGGGAAGCAGAAGAAGGGAGAGGCGTCAACGGAAGCTATCGGCTGTTCATTTGCCTCTTCATCGCTACGTAGTATAAAACAAAGTCGCTTTCCGCCGTCTTCGTCGTCTTTAAAATTACGCAACCGACTTTGATGGGGTTTTTTTAGTGTGTGATTCAAGAGGAAGGTTTATATGCATGATAGCTCTATATTTGAAGTCCGAAATCCACGTGGGCGAAGCTGCGGGCGGAAGCTAGTACTCTCTAAAAGAAAAAGGTTATGTTATTACCCGCTGGGTTTGTTTTGTCGATTCTTCTTAGATCTGCTACAGGCTTATTACATTAGCGTTCAATTCGACTTGGATTATTTAATATCAGAGTCTTGGTTGTGATTATTAGCGTAGGTACCTACGTAGATGCCTATGCAATATAAGTTTTTGTAGGTACTTACGTTTTGTACGCAAGGAATAATTCCAAAATCCAAAAAAATCCAAAAATCAAGAAAGATATTTTGTATGTATAAATAGATCTTTTACCGTAACTATAATATAAGTAGGTAAGTATTCAAGTTGACGCATATTCATGTCTTTTTTAATATTTTACTAGTAACACAGATAACGTTCACACTATTAGGTCACTTCCTCTTTCGTTTCCGCTCATTTACAGTTTGTTTTTATACTTTTTTTAAAGAAATGTTTACTTATTATAATTAGTTTCCCTACTTAAAGTTATTACCAATTTACAATCTTACTATTCAACTATGGTTATAAATGTAAAATATATTATCTTTGTTATTCTTTCAAGCAAAAAATATGTATTAAACGGAATTGTGTGGGGTAATCAGGAATACTAAAACAATATTATTTATACAAAGTTGATAAAAGCGAGAGGCATTAAATTAAATCACAAATACTACAAGTGTCTACAGTTAATCTGAAACTATTTGAAAAAAGATTACGACAAATATACGAAAATACTTTTTCAAATAAATTAAATAGCAAAAATATTTAATCATGCTTCATACAGCGAACGGCAATCTCGTATCCGTATGAATGACCCCGGCCGGCCCATACTCGCTATCAGCTGTAGCTGTACGAAGAGAGAAAAAACTTTAAAAAATTCCTGTATCTGATCTGATTTTTGTTGTGTAGCCTGAAAATTAAACACTAAATATGTGGTTTCATTTAATGTCTCTCGCCTTTATCAACCTTGTATAATTTTAAACGGGTGAAAGAGTAGCATATATTTTATCATTTACTTAGTCATAGTTTTGATTTCTTATGTATGTCACACTCACTGTCCTCTGAGTGTGTTTTACCGTATAAAGCCTCTGTTGAACAGATGCTATGTCGTGTTTTGTGCGGTGTGTAATTAGCTGGTGGCTTATGGAGGGAGGAGGAGGAAGGAAGGTATCTGTATAGCTACTACGCGTAAGTATGTGGCCGTCGGTAGTCATGAAAATGGTTCTGACTGTTTGTTTCCCCAAAAAGAAATCTCTAAAATTAGTTTAGTGTTCGATGACATTCGGCCGCCACATTCTAAAGCCACTGATTGACCCTCGCGTTTTTTTCCAGTATGCTGCGTGGTGCGCTGCGGCGTCGCTGGCTGGTGGGTCTGGCGCTGCTAGTGCTAGGCGCCTTGCTCGCGCCGCTCCCGCTGAGCATAACCGGCGCGGCCGAGTACCCCCAGCACTCGCCGGCGTCGCTGGCGCACATCCTCGCCGACTACTCCAAACATCGCGACCTGGATCCGACCATGTATGTCCTTATGACCTTTTCGATTTCGTTAGTGGTAATGCCGTTGCTGAGAAGGTGCCTCTGCCTCGTATTACAAATACAAATATTCTTATTGTGGGAGAAATACATAATATACATAACTCATACATTGATCACTGGCCTCCACACGAGGATTCCCTGTGTCGTGGAGGTCAGTCTTTAACACATGATAATTCCATCATCTTCATCAGTCGGAAGACTATCCATTATTATATTATTTCATCGCAATTACCTATTTACTGTTTAATTGAAATAGTAAGGAATATTTTGATGGGACAGTAAAATTAATCTAAAAACAAAACAGTTTTTATTTTTTGTCCTAAAACGTGTGTAGGTTACCTACTAAGTAAGCTAGGACCTCAGGGTAGCTGACCTACTAAGTCATATAAATGAATGTTTTTTCTGTTAATGTACGACGATTAGATTATATTATGCGTGGACGCGAATAATAGCTCTCACAATTTCTACCAAACGCGCCAAATGAAGTACAAAAAAATACTATTGTACTGTATACTGAGTTTGTTACTGTTGTCTACTGTATACTGAGTTTGTTTCGCCGGTTCATCTCAGGGCAAGGCTAGGGTTGAACCGGTGGTAGATGTAATTTTTGACGTTCAAAAAGCATATTTTTAAATTCTATTTTGAATAAAATATTTTGATTTTGATACAACTATTGCTGTAAAACTAATATGTATAGATAAATGAAAAATGAGATGTCTGCCGTAGTCAAAATCAGCTAGATATCAATAATTGACTGGTGTTACAGCGGTGCATGGTGGGTGGAAGAAGAGAAAAGCAACTACACGTGGTGGGAGTACGCGGTGCGTTACGAGTGCGGCGCGCGCTGCGGCGGCCGCGCGGAGATGCGGGCGGGGGCGCTACAAGGCCACGCCCACGGTCCCGCCTCCCAACACCGCTTGTTGCTGCGCGATCGCCGCTGTGTCACGCTGCCGCTGCTGCCCTGGCCTAGCGTGTGCAGTAAGTCTCTAGAAGCTTCTATTCTTTGCTCACTATAGATGCGGTTAAAGAATACTACTTGGCTGTGGGGATGTTTGTGGACGTCGGCAGTCAACAACTTTACGGCGATATAGGTAATAACCTAAAGTTTTTTTTATGGTATAGGAGGGCAAACGAGCAGTCGGAGCCATTTTCATGAACACCGACGCCCAAAAACATCCGCATAGAGGATATACAGTTGCGCTGCCCTCCTTTCTCCTCCCACCTCCATGGGCCACCGGCTACTTACACACCGCACGAAACGCGACAGCACCTAGCTGTCACTTTACGCTGGTGTCGTGTAAGCGAGAGGTACCTCCCCGGTCGTGCCGGCCCAATTCGACTGCATGCAAGCACGCAGTATGGCACTACCTCTTCCAAATACTTAATTTAATGCATTAAGTACTCAGCTTAATAGCGTACTCGGTGCGGTACGAGTGCGGCGCGTAGCGGGCGCGCGCGAAACAACGCCATGCCCTGGGCCCCGCCACCCAGCACGACAGTCGCTGTGTCACGCTACTGCTGCTGCCGTGGCCTCGCGTGTGCAGACTGCAGTCAATTTGAAGCACCTAATAGTGGCTTATGAGTGGCAAATGATGACTACTTAGCTGTTTGTCGACGTGGCAGTCATCAACCAATGCTGTCAAGGTCTGTACGCTGCGTACACGGTGCGGTGGAGGTGCGGCGCCAGTTGCTGCGTCCGCGCGGAGCTGTGGGCGGGCTCTGCAAATTACCTCCCACAGACCAGCCTCCCTCCGCCCCGTCTCCCCCCTGCCAGTGCGCCCCTGACCTTATGCCTATATATAATATATATTATTACAGTAGCAATAGTCTGAGCTACTACTTGAATGGATTAATGTGTACGGCTTGTGACCGTGCTCGTTTACACCAGTCTTTCTGTTTGAGTAAGAGGGTTGTGAAGTTGTCGCAGCCTTGATGATGATTACCGACTTCCACAAACATTCACATATACACTGGAAACTTAGATACAGCACAAAATGCGAAAGCATAGCTTTACAGCGGAAGCTTGTGAACGATGTTTATAAGTGTGACGGCCAAATTCAGCGACAATAGCAGTAGCTTTAACTGATGTTTGTTGTGTTTCAGGAGAGAGCGAGACAGTGATGGAGGTGAGCGAACGAGAGGGCGGCGGGTCGCGGCTGCGGCACCGCGCAGCGGTCGCGTGCGGCGCGCTCGCGGCGCTCGTCGTGGGCTGCCAGCCGCCCGCAGTGCATTTGACACCCGTCAGCTGATCCCACACCGCACGTAGCGTCAGTAGACCAGTGGATGCAGCGGGAAGGCTAAGGCCCTGTTCAGATGTAGCGATTGATTTAGACGCTCGCGCGTTCTCGATATACTAGAGCTACATATTATGCCCCGTCTAATCGCTGCAGTGCGTTCTATCGCGAGTAAAACTCGTGTATGAGCAGGATTCTCGACTCGCGCGTGAATCGCTTCTGAACAGGCTCTAAGGGGCTCACTTTTAAACCTCTGCAAACCAGAATTATAGACCCTGCATTTGTCCTCCAGCTTCTGCTGGAACCTGAGGTCATACAGAACAGCCTGTTGCAAAATAGCCTATTTGGTAGGATTTTTACTAAGTGGTAATACCGTGGCGTCTTGGACTGCCTCCATCCCGGTGTACCGACGACTTGGTAAAGGTGGCGCACTGTGGAAAATCGAGATGTGTTTCGGCCAAAAAATCCATAACTTTTTTTATTTGTAACGATTAAGCTGTAAAATTTTGCACAAATATAAAGTAGTATATAAGGTTTTAAATGAGATAATACAATTTTAATATACTGTATGTTCAGTTCTGACCCTGGACTTGTTGCGCAGTGGAAGGAATGTTATACACAGGGCTCAAATCAGAATGAACCTGTCTGCGATTATGCAGAGCTAAATTAAATCTTAAAATTAATGCAATTACTTTGCGTATCTGGAGACCGGCTTAATATATCACATTACTACATAAAACCTATGGCCATAAATGCATGTGTGAAACATGCAATGAGATATACTTAGCTTCCCGTAAAGCCCCAATCCGCCGAGATGAATCTGCAGCAAGCTTCCGCAACAGGGTTTTCAATTGTCCAATGATTCACATTACAATACACATAGGTTCATTTAGTTAGTCAATTAATTTACACTCCCGATAATATCAAAAAGGGAACCAACACTTAATTAGCACTAACTAAATATTACAACTACTTATTAGCACACTAATTAGCAATCATAAACTCGAGTCTCAAATTATGTACGCGGCCAATCTCAGTGGCATCAAACAAGGCGCAACAAAAAATAACAATTACAACGATCTCTCAAGAGATTCAACAACAATCAAAAAATGGCGTCTCGATCACAAACGTCGCGTAGCACACCGGTATTACATATTGATTACATTAATTACGCGAAAAACGCCTAGATGGCAGTCATATGGTTCAGAACACTGTATTAAAATCAAAGTCAATTTACAAAATGATTGAAAATAATTATTCTGATCGTTCATGTCGTATTTTTGAAGGTTCGGAACATCAAAACGAAGATGTCTCTTAAACGTAGGGTCAGATGATGGTAAGGGCTCATTTTAATTTGTTTTCCCAAGTAACAGTTTTTCATCAAATGTTACATCTCTGGATCGAATCAATTTAAATGCATCATCATCCCAAATTTGATAACCATCATCGCATTGGTTACAACCAACAAGAATGCCTTTCTTGGCCTTTCTCATTAATTTCTTGCGATATGCTTTTGGAACGTGTGCGTAGCAAGTACAGCCCAAAATTCTCAGATGTTTAACCGCCGGCTTCTTTCTGTACCATAATTCATACGGTGATTTGTCAGATACGTTAGATGTACGATTTAATACATATACAGTCGCATTGACTATCTCTGCCCACAAGGCTTCTGAAATTTTGTCGTATGCGTGCATGACGGCACGCGCTGCTTCCACTACAGTTCTGTTCTCTCGCTCTACGCATCCAGCTTGTTCATAAGCACGAGGCATCGTTAACCTTTGGTTTATGCCATGGTCGTGCAATATATGCCGAAAAACTTCTCCAACAAAAGCTCCTCTGTTATCGCTTAGTATCTCTTTCACAATAATCCCAGCTGTCTTAGCTTCAGCGAGAAATACCTTAAGCTTTGCAGCTGCTTCAGATTTTTGCCTTAGAAAATAAATAGTTCAATAGCGTGTATAGTCGTCTTTGAATAGAATGAAGTAACGCAGCTTTGAATGAGAATATGGAAAAGGTCCACAAATATCGGTATGAATTAGTTCACCGGGCTGGGTCGCTCTAACTCTTGTCCCAAATTTTTGTTTATGTGCTTTTCCATACACACAACCTTCGCAAATAAGTGATTGAGTGTTCTCCACTTTCAATCCGAACTCACGTTCAATGTATTGTAAACAATACGTTAAAACGTGTCTATTATTCTGGTGTACTAGCCTTTCATGATATAGTTGCAAAGGATTTGTCGTAAGTTGGTTCACTTCTAGAATCTCAGACTTTACACATTTATGCTTCAACTTAAATAATCCGTCGTTAATAGCTCTTGTACCAACTAATTGTGTTTGTCCATCTATCTTCAACTCACATCTTGTAGGCTCTGACTCGAATTTACTTTTCGACAATTTATCATGTACAGAAAGAACTGAAAATAAGTTTCTCTTGAT
>LUGF01011715.1:227476-242683 GCA_001625245.1 Calycopis cecrops
GAAGCGAAGTGCACTTTCAGTGTCATATAAATTTATACTTTATTTTCATTACTGTAGTACTTATTATCGAATTCTCGCGACTTTCGCGCGGATTCCAGCGAATGCTCGAGCATTCCAGCGACTTCGCGGGAATCCGCGCGTCTTTCTCATGCGATAATAAGTATTATAGAAATTATTATAAAGTTGAAATTCATATGACACATAAACTGCGCTCCGCTTCGCTGCCCTTCGCCGCGCTTTTGGTGTGAATTGACCCTAAAAATAACAGCCACATAAACTCTCGTAGCGTGTTTTCGGGCCTCCAATTAAACAGATCGAACCTCATTACGTAGAAGGCTCTCGGACTGCTGAGGGACGTACTTTCACAATAAAGCCCAGGTGAAGATAATTGGATTACTTTTGTTATGAATGTATTGGCCTATTGGGGGGATGAAGTAAAGGTAAGATGGTACCATGTTGGGCTGGTGAGCGTGGTTTAAGTATTTATTAACTGTGTGTGTATAAATTAACTATGTATCTCAGGTTCGATTTTCTGGTTAGAATCAACAGTCGAACAGCACGTTAGGGTCGAATATACAGTTGAGAGTAAAAGAAGAAGCAGTTGGCCTCTGAATTTAGAAATAGTCCACAAGTTTGCCTAGGCTTTTGAGCTAGTGAGTACCGCTCCCTATAGACATTGCTATGTGTAGGTATGCTATGCTGGCCGTTTCTCCGTCCGATATGATTTGTATCGAAATCAAACGCCAGAGAAATAAATATCCGAAATCACACGAACAATAAGTTCGCTGAGGAAGCAACGGGTTGGTCACACTGTCAGAAGAATAGGTGTAAGATGGACCATTAGCTTCTGGAGTGGAGGACAGATTCAGATGAGAAGACTAAAGGACGACCTCAATTTTTTTATACTATAAGGGGGCAAACGAGCAATCGCAGCCATTTTCATGACTTTCATGACTACCATAATGACCATGAAACCCATAGACATGTGCGTAGAGATTATACAGATGCGTTGTCTGCCTTCCTCCTCTTCCCTCCATAGGCCACCTCAATGCTCGGATATCTCCCTGATGACTAGCTGCCGAAACTGAATGAACAGCAGTTGATAGATAGACTGATGATGATAATAATGTTGATACTTGATACTATCACGTAATAAATATTGTAGGATTGGTACTGAGGTAAAGGAAAATCGAATTTTGTTACCCTACTACTAGCATTCTTTGCTGATCACTTCAGGTTCAAAACTCAAAAACACAATCAAATAAAACATTTATTAATTTGTTGGAATTAGTTTTAAATGATGAGTGAGTTTAATGATAACATATAGTGGACCTGTCAACAAACCCAAAAGAACGCATTCTTTTAAAAATACTTGTATTAAAATAAGTAAGAGGTAGTGCCATGCTACATGGATGCATGCAGCAGAATCGGGCAGGTATGACCGGGGAGGTACCTCCCGCTTACATGACATCGGCGTAAAAGTAACAGCTGTACTGTCGCATTTGTGCGGTGAGTAGCCGATAGTCCATGTTCCTACAAGAGCTATCTGCCCAGGAGGATGATGGAGGGCGTCGCGTCTGTATATCCTCTGCGCGGACGTCTGCGGGCGCAGGTAGTCTTGAAAATGTCTCCGACTGCTCGTTTGCCCCATTGTACTATATAAAAAAAAAAAACAATTTAATTATCCACCATTGGTGAGGAATGAATCTTATACATGAAAAATGTTGGTCGCGATATAAGAAATCGCTTTCGTAGGAACACTATCGATGTACATCTAATATCTTTAAACGAGCAATTCTTGTATATTTATATATATATATATATATATATGAGTAATCAGGATCGCGGAAACGGCTCCAACGATTTTCATGAAAGTTACAGATTAGGGGTTTTTCGGCTCAAGGAATCGATTTAAGGTCCCAGGTTCGAGAAAAGCTCGGTTCCCAAGATATAATAACATATAAATAATATCATCGCCATCTATATTATATTATATATAATTATGGTTTTTTTACTCCTCAATAGATGGCGGAATTCCGTCTTTTTATTTTTTATCCGAGCGAAGCTCGGTCAACCAGGTACTTATTATTGTGAGAGCTATTTTCCGAGTCATTTGATATAGAAGCTAACAATCTATTTCTCTTCAGTTTGTTGCAGACCTATACATAAATATCGCCTTATTCTTGAGCCTGTAAAATATACCGCAACTTATAATTTCCGGACTCCGTTACGTGCAACATCCGTTATGTTAACAGTTACTATTAAGCTTAGACCGTTTCCTTTCTATCTTTATCGATATCTATTTTTATCGATATCTATTTTTATCGATATCTATTTTTATCGATATCTATTTTTATCGATATATATATTTTTATCGATATCTATTTTTATCGATATTTATCTTTATCGTTATCTATCTTTATCGATATCTATCAGAACTGAATTTGTATAGACATTACTTTTAAGACTTTTCCTCATCCTTGATTATGACAGAAGATTAAGCTTCAGCGAATCCAAAACTTATGTTGACAATAAAGTCAGGATTGATATATATTTAGCTACCAGAGCCAGCAATAGAAATAAAAACCATATTGAGTTCAAATTATTAACTTTACCAGTGGTTCGTAAGCAGTGGCGTAAATATGCCGCTCGAGGCCCGTGGCAAATTCATCGGATGGGGGGCCAAGCCGATGAATTTTGTACACAAAGAAAGAACACAAAAAAGCTTTTTTTTTTCTTCCGGCTGGGGGCCCGTGGCATTTTGCCGACTTGCCACCCTGTAGTTACGCCACTGTTCGTAAGTCTAGCAATGATTAGTAAAAAGAACCACCGAAAGAAAACCCAATCTTACAATAATTAAAGTCAGGATTAACACAATTTCTACAACATTTTTACATATTTTCAAAGGTACAATATTTGCATGAAATAGTCGTTAACACTTGATAAAATGAACAAACTTACAGTACGACTGGAATACCTTCCCTACTTTCCCTATAGTAAAATGTAAATCATCCCCACACTGGGCAATCATGACCCTTTATGCTTTGCCTGCTTTCCAACAACCTGCGTCCTATAAATTTATCACATAACAAGTCACTACATGTAATTTAGATGACGTCATCGACTAATGTTGCCAGGGTGCAGCTTTTTCTCCTTTCAATATGTTCTTCGTAAAAATGATCATGTCTCAGAATTACAGAGCGACTCTTAATTGGCTTTCAATTCATCTTCGCAGAAATACGCAGACGTATATATTACTTTCTCTTTAATATTCTCAGTAGTAGTAGATACCTCAAAGAAATGTTTTCCCTTTCAACAGAAATAAGAATCAATTAAGATAGTTCGGGTAAATGAGCATGCTGCGGCAGAAGTCGCCGGTTCGAATATTATTAATTGTCGATGAAAGTGAAAATTTAAAACTATCCTAGGTCGCTAAATTGCATTAAAATAATTAATGTATTTTTCTTGTTTACTTTTTAGTGTATTTTTTGTATTTTTTCTATTACGTACCTACTACTACATTGTACTTGTAATTATGTACATGAAATATTTAACAGTACTATTGGACCCGCGAAGATGGACATTCAATCTAAGTGAAACTTTTTTCTAATTATTAAAAACTAAATATTTTACTAAAACTATACTACTAAACTATAATATTTTACTTAAAGTAAACTTTCTATTCTATTCTATTCTAAATCATAGACTAATTAAAAAGTACTAAATATCGTATGACATGATATTGTAACTAAGGTAAACAATCAATGTGTCAAATGCATGGTAGTGTGTGTAAAGTTTTATTTATTATAATAATGTACTTTATGAGCATTATCTTTTATATGCTCCTTGAGCATTATTGCTCTTACACGTAAACTATAAGTGTGCCAAATTTCATACTATTCGGTCCGCGCAAGTTTCGTTAAAATGTTCCTAAAGTTTTTGCTTCACATATTAATATATAGATACTAATTGTCCTCAATAAAGTTTTATTAATGATATTATATATTAATGACTTGCGATATACACAGAATCTAGTATAATTGTTTTGCAGATTTGTTGTGTTCCTTGAGCCAACGAATACGCAAACAGTGTAAGAAGCAAACAGTATAATATATTATAGCTTTTAATTTGCGGCGGTATCATCGGAACGAAGATAACTCCCACGACGGTTTGTCTGCAGCAGCACTACCTCGTACTAAAAAAGCAGTAATGCTGATACTGATAGATGTGTTAAAATATCAATAATTGGAGCTGCTGTACACAGGTGTGAACTGAGACGTACGTGACGAACCCACCGAATTGAAACTCACGTTGATTTGATGTTCGCAGAAAAATGCGCGCTCCAGACATGAGAAATAATAGACGAAAAGATTGCATTATCATTCTCATCACTTATTTTGTTGCCAATTAACAGATACACTGCATGCTTCCATGTAGACGAATTAGGCCGGTACGACCGGGGCGGTGCCTCTCGCTACACGAGACCGGCGTAAAGTGACAGCTGTGCTGACGCGTTTCGTGCGGTGTGTAAGTAGCCGGTGGCCCGTAAGGTGGGAGGAGGAAGGAGGGCAGCGTATCTGTACAGCCTCAATGCTGATGTCTATGGGCGTCAATAGTCATGAAAATGGCTCCGATTGCTCGTTTGTTCTCTTAATTAAAAATAGCTAGGCTAGACGTGACCCCCCCGAAGATGCTGCCATCTTGCTGTGGTGGGAGGCTGGCGTGCCTCTGAGATCACCAAGATGCTGGACAGGGCTACCCGTATCATTCATATACGTAAAGGCGCATTAGCACTAAAGTTATAGGTCTTCGTACAATTGTCCGAACATGTTAGCAACTTTTAATGGCGGTCGGCTCAGCCCACACACACCGAGACTTGATAGGATGGTCAATAATTAATTATCAAAGTAAAGTCATTACGTGTACTAACAGTGGGAACTTTGATCGTGAGGTCGTGGTAATTTCATTTATAGACTTAGTTAGAAAATAACACTCCATAATATATTTAGCTTTTCCTCATCATTTCCTGGAGTACCAAAGGATAGAAAGTCAAAGTTTCTTTGACGTTGCTGCCTTCGTTACGGAATTGACTCATAAGAATCTATTTGTTTATAGTAAAACTAGCAGTGCGCTGCGGTTTCACCTGCGTAAATTGTATTCCTAAGAAAACCACTGCAGCGCCATCTGCCGGGCTGATTTGTGAATTTTTTGTTTTGGTACCTATAGAGGGGCAAACGAGCAGTCGGAGTCATTTTCATGACTACCGACGCCTATAGACATCCGCATAGAGGCTGTATTGCCGGTCTGTATAGATGCGCTGCCCTCCTTTCTCCACGCACTTCAATGGGCCACCGGCTACGCCGAATGAAACTCGACAGCACAGCTGTCACTTTACGCAGGTCTCGTGCAAGCGAGAGGTACCTCTCCGGTCGTATCGGACCATTCCTGATTCCGTCTGCATGCAAGCATGCAGTGTGGCACTACCTCTTACTCTAGCTTGCGTCTTGTAAACAGTAAAACCCCATCCAACTTTTATAACGTACGTATGTAGTACGTAGTACGTAGATGCTTCTAGGAAATGCATTTTATCAGCCAAAGCAAATTCTCGCTGTTTAGAGACGCAATAGAGTGTCGGATTACATTTGTCTGAAAAATTCTCACAAACATCTTCACAGTTGCAGCTGCGTCTGGATCTTCCTAATTTCTAAATATTTTCTTGTCCTATTGTTGTTTTTAAGCTTTTGTTCCTCCTAAATATAAAATAAATAAATAAAATAAATAATGGAATGGAAAAACGTCGGAAGTATTTTATGTCGGTTATCAATTTACATAGTATCTATTTTCAATTATCCTTCGTTTCTTAACATTTGTTTCGGTTTCTATCGCATTTACTTATTTCTGAATCACGCAACTTGTATTTTTTGATCGGTCACTACACGAAAAAATTGTGACAGCTGTGCTATCGTATATCGCAACCGCATGGGGTTTGTGAGTTTTAGGTGGCCTCTAGGATGGACAAGACTTTAGGAGTCCACCAATTTGAATAACAATTATGTGGATCCTGTATCGTCGGTTGCCATAAGGATTCGACTGCTCGTTTGCCGGGGTTTTGTATTTTCATACACACATGGAGAGCCCCGTGCAGTCTTCAGAGATATCCTATTGGGCTTGACTGCCGACGAACATAGACATTCGCATAGAGGTTATATATCTGTATAACGCGCATCAAGCCTCCCTTCCTCTTTCTCCCTCCATGGGTCACCGGCTACTTACACACCGCACGAAACGCGACAGTTGTTTTTGCCACTTTTGAAATGCCAATCTCAATCAATCTAACATTTAAAAGGCATTTCATTCCGGCTGAACGGAATGTAGTGTATTCAGACATCAATTTTCAATTCGATCCCGAACGATTGTGTTCAGTGGGATATTCCACATTTTATTTCGAGCGCCTGAAAGAAATTGAATTTTTAATACTGTTGGAATGGACATCGCATGGATAAAAACAAAAATGGTTGAATACGCATGGAGGAAATCCATTGCGTTCGTCAAATTGAATATATTAAATTTTAAAATCACTAATCGCACAAAACGCGAAAGTGTAGCCGTCATTTTTTATAAAAGTTAGTGGGAAATATTTATCCCAAAATATTTTCTTAATATAGCATAGCTAGCTGGTGCCTGCGACTTCGTGCGCTTAGCGTATTAGGCAATAGTACCTGGTTGACCGAGCTTCGCTCGGATAAAAAATAAAAAGACGGAATTCCGCCATCTATTGAGGAGTAAAAAAACCATAATTATATATAATATAATATAGATGGCGCTGATATTATATATTATATATTATTATATCTTGAGAACCGAGCTTTTCTCGAACCTGGGACCTTGATACATCGATTCCTTGAGCCGAAAAACCCCTAATCTGTAACTTTCATGAAAATCGTTGGAGCCGTTTCCGAGATCCTGATTACACATATATAAATATACAAGAATTGCTCGTTTAAAGATATTAGATTATAATCAAAGTGATTTGTTATTGTTTGCTTGCAGTGTGCTGAAATTCCAATTTAGTATCTATACACCACAAAAGTTGCATTCGAATCCAACCAGTAGTTTCGGAGATTAGCCCGGACAAACAGACAAACAGTCAAAAAAACATTGAAAATGAAATTAGTTTTTCGTAAATATATTCAATGTACGTACACACGGATTTAACTGTTTTACTATGTTGTGTATAGATAAGGAAGCAAACGATCAGTCGGAGCAATTTTCATGACTACCGACGCCCATAGACATCCCAATACCGATGCGTGGCCCTCCTTACTCCCTACTACATGTGCCACGGACTTTCACTGTGCGTTTGTCTGTCTCTCTGATCCGTTTTAATGAACGTAATGACTTGTATCACAGATACTAGACAACAGAAATAACATATTCAATATTTTTAAAAATGTATTAAATTTTATAGATAACTAGCTGTGCCCCGCGGTTTCACCCGCGTTTAATTTCTAAGAAATCCATATAAACTTCAACACACTATTTCACCCCCTTAGGGGTTGAATTTCTAAAAATCATTTCTTAGCGGATGCTTACGTCGTAACATATATCTAGATGCCAAATTTCAGCTTGATCTGTCCAGTGGTTTGGGCAGTGCGTTGATAGATGGCTATGTCACGTTTGAGTTTTATATATATATAGATTTTATTAAATACATATTTTACATACAATGCTGAAGATCGAGGCGAGTGGCGTGCTATGGGAGAGGCCTGTGTCCAACAGTGGACTGCAATAGGCTGATGATGATGATGATGATGATATAATAAAACCTTCATGTCGTAGGAGGGATTCGAAATCTCAAACGTAGGAGTTCCCCCGTGCTTTAGCAACTAAGCCAATAAGTCGCTAGACATCATTACGTAACTAAAGACGCCTAAGAAGAAATCCAAAAATACAAACATTATATACCTAATAATTTATTTAGTAAAACTCACTCACCTTAGAAACTACTGATCTAATTTGCAAAACTTTTTCAGCATTAAAAATCACTTTTATCGAGTAACTTTATAAGCTACATTCCACAAAAATATGACATACAGGAGAATACTGTTTATGCGATGTTCAAGGCACTGCTAGACACTATAAAAAAAATATGTAAGAAAATACCAAGATATTTTCTAACATGAATTTCTTATTAAAGGAAAACTAAGAGCTCGTTTAATGAAAATGACAGTCTATTTGCTACATTATTTGTTAACATGTACCTGCACTTATAAATATAGGTTACCATCCAACCTGTATAGGTTACACTGAGTCAATAAATGCCACCAGTTTTTGGTAGAATTTAGTTGTAACCGGCATGATATCGACAAGACCTGGTATTAGCCACTAAGGTGTGGCTCGATCTAGTTCTAGACTGAAAGATAACAGTGAGACCTAGTTTTATCCGGAAACAATCGGCTAACTCTAGATTTAGCCTAGACAAAGTGGCTACACCTAGTTCTAACCGGTTAAAACTAGATACCCCACTTCGGGATCAAGCTGTAATATATTCATATTATAACCATCATTTTTATGTTTTAACTACCGTAAGCTAAAGCGAATTTTGTGAAATTTCCCTGCTCGTAATAAAATTTTATAGCTTGGGAAGGATCTGACGGGGGCAGATAACGGGGTAAATGTTTCATGAAATTCACATATGAGGGAACCGTAGAATTGACTGTCAGATACTGTAGATAACCATAGACTCTTGTGTAGATTAACTAATATTAAAATGAAAAACACAAAATCCTTAAAATACATATTTTTGTACCTGACCTCACTCGCCTCACTCACTTTATTAAGACTCCGACTATTCATCCGTTTGTAGCATGAACTAGAAAATCTACATTTTTTTTTCCCCAATAGTATTAGGGAGCAAACGAGCAGTCGGAGCCAATTTCATGACTACCGACGTCCAAAGACATCCTCACAGAGGTTATACAAACGTGTTGCTCTCCTTCCTCCTTTCTTCTCGAAACGCGACAGCACAGCTGTCACTTTAAGCCGGTGTCGTCTAAGTGAGAGGTGCCTCCCCGCTCATACCGGCCCAATTCGGCTGCATGCATGTAACGTAGCACTACCTAGCTTAAAAAACAACTACCCTTTAAAAACTTATTCATTTCACAAATATGCAGCTGGCACGCCGCTATTGTGTGCTGTAACTACACGTTGCATCAGTGACGTCACGTTCCCGCCTCGTGGCTTAGTTCATAACTCTCGTGACATGACTTCATGATTTTCAGTTATATCCGGCTAAAGGTCTTCGCACACATATCAACTCCGAAGGGGATCGTAACCGTATCACCTCGAGCCGTTCAGTATTATTTGTATGAAACTCCATACTGCAACGCACACTAATGGGAAATGTAACGTAAATGCTTCGCCTCGGTACAGGCAACCGAACCCCTATTAACGCGCTTACGGCGAGACGTCAACTGGTTGACGCCTGTGCGTCAACCAGGCGTCCCCTTGCGCTTACAAATCGCCTAGCCCTAGCCGAAGCGTACCTGGTTGACGGCTCTTCGAGTAATATACGGTAACGTTGCCTTTCCGAGTTGATGTGTGTGTGTGACCATAAGGACTTGCTCGCTAAAAGTAACCAAGCAGACAAGATCATATCAACTTACAACAGAGTATTAGTAACGTAATTGTTTTTAATTTATTCTATAGGCACTAGCTTTTAAATTCAATGTATAAAGTTTTAAACAATATACAATGTGTTTCAGTACCGGTGTCGGAGACTTTAATGGTATAAAATATGGCATTTTTCATCGACAAATTTCTGTTTGAATTTGTTTTTGCTCTCACGGTTGTAAATTGGCCGCCATTTTGTTTTTTTAGTTACCAAAACCGGGCTCTCGTAATAATTCGACCACCACTAGTCGTGTTAATGTCGTATATTTATAAAAAAAGGTCTCATTCGATAGCCTAACGTGTAGACAATAATAACACATCCATTATGTTTTAATTATTATGAAAAAAGAAATGAAAAAAAATATTTAAAACTAAAAAATTTAGATTTTTTTGTCTAATAATTTAATAATTGGCATTTTGTGAAAAATCTAGCACATTAAACTGCTTATTTTTTATATGAAAACGATAGAAGAGAATGTTTTCTACAATTTAATACTACACTTCTTTGCTCCCAGTGAGATAGTTTAGAAGTTACAAATTTTTTTATAAGACCCTTTTTATTGCTTATCTACGGGGCAGTTGAAAAAAATGCAAAAGTGTGTACCAAGGTAATTTAATATGCACGTAATATACATTGTAATGTAGTTACAATCATTGCTCAAAGTGATCTCCGTGATGTTGCAGACATGACATAGCTCGTAGTGATACATTATGTGTAGAACGTAGCATCATATCCTTGTTTTCTCGTAATTCATTCCCAGCTGCAAAATTTTATGTATTAATTCTTCACGCGTATTTGGCACGTCGATATAAACTCTTTGCTTCATTGTGCCCCACAAAAAAAGTCAAGTGGGGTTAAGTCCGGTGAACGGGGAGGCCAAGAGCTGGTTCCACCACGCCCAATCCATGGAGTGTAATGTTGATTAGGATAATTGCGCACGCTTGCTGTAAAGTGGGCCAGAGCACCATACAGCTGCAGTAGCATCCCACTCCTGTAATACATTATATATATTACGTGCATATTAAATTACCTTGGTACACACTTTTGCATTTTTTTCAACTGTCCCGTAGATAAGCATTAAAAAGGGTCTTATAAAAAAATTGTAACTTCTAAACTATCTCACTGGGAGCAAAGAAGTGTAGTATTAAATTGTAGAAAACATTCTCTTCTATCGTTTTGATATAAAAAATAAGCAGTTTAATGTGCTAGATTAATCACAAAAAGCCAATTATTAAAAAATTACACAAAAAATTCTAAATTTTTTAGTTTTAAGTATTTTTTTAAATTTCTTTTTTCATAAAAATTAAAATATAATGGATGTGTTATTATTGTCTACACGTTAGGCTATTGAATGAGACCTTTTTTATAAATATACGACATCAACACGACTAGTGGTGGTCGAATTAGTACGAGAGCCCGGTTTTGGTAACTAAAAAAACAAAATGGCGGCCAATTTACAACCGTGAGAGCAAAAACGAATTCAAACAGCAATTTGTCGATGAAAAATGCTATATTTCATACAATTAAAGTCTCCGACACCGGTACTGAAACACATTGTATAAACAATTATACAATATATAAACCTTCCTCTTGAATCATTCCATCTATTAAAAAAACTCCATTAAAATCTGCTGCGTTTGCTATTAAAAACAACCCATCAAAATAAAATTTTAAAGGTCTTAATATACAGACACACAGACCGCGGAAAGCGACTTTGTTTTATTCATATGTAGTGATTATTCTTCCGGACCCAAGGCTCCCCTGGAAGACACCCCTGGGGTGCCATGGGAACTTTAATTCGGGCCTATGGCCAGGAGACCCATGGGTCCGGAATGGTGATTATTATCAATGTTCGGTTTTACACTTTTATTTGTACCACACGTTCTTGTTTTTGCAAATATGAATATTGTAGGTCCATCAACGGAAAACACATAGGTACCCTAAAGTTTTAATTACGGTGGCATCGTAAAATCGGCGAAGGACGTGTCGAATATGCGCGTCTGGGTTTTGCCATCAGCCAACGTCCTGATTTTGAACTACAGTAACATCTCGACTTACACTACAAATTAATAAGAATCAAAACTAAATTACTATGTTTTTTTATAGCATAATATGACAAACGAGTAATCGGAGCCATTTTCATGACTACCAACGCCCATAGACATATACAGATGCGTTGTCCCACTTCCTCCTACTCCTCCCTCCATGGGCCACCGGCTACTTGCACACCACACAAAGCTTAAAATAAAACTTGCTTATAATTTATATTTCTGCTATTTCTTAAATATGATACTTGACATAATGTTTCAATGATTTACGTTACAGTACAGTACAGTACAGCCTAAATAATTTATTATTATTATAAAGTGTTTATTATAATCATAGATTAAAGATGAGCACTGAACAAAATATTAAAAATTAAAAACTATTTATTAGCTACGATGTAATTGTATTTTTTTATCAAATGAGGATTTGGAACTTTTTGAGAACCACCGACGCGACGTTCAATGACATCTTCTTTGTAATGCAGATGTGTTATCCTGCTCTTCTCTCTTCCCTCTCTAATGGGACACCGAAAACTCTCAAATAGCACAAAAGTCATGCTTTTTATTGCAATGCGATGCATCAAATTTTATTTAGTACTAATAAGTAATAACTATACTTTATTACTAGTCGACCCGACAGCCGTTATCTTGTCAAAATATGTTGTCATGGTAACGTGTAATGTTATGTGGCCGAATTGTCAATTCGTTATTTTGTCCTGCAATAGTGTATTTCAAGTCGAGACGCCGTATATTGATAAATTATAGCCCTTATGTTACGGAGGACTAATACCTATACAGGGTTGGTACGAGCGAGAGGCATTAAATGAAACCACATATTCTATAAGTGCCGTTAATCCGAAAAAAAATAAAAAAGAGTTTACGACACGTTTATAAAAATACTTTTTTCAAACAAGTTAAATAGTGAAAAATTGTTAACACTCTTTGTATAGGGCGACTACATCGAGAACGGGGAAAACGATCTCGGCCAGCCATAGACAGCGATCAGCTGCGATACAGCGTGTATGAAGTATGAAAAAACTTTAAAAAATCCTGTGGCTAAACTGTTGGTCCGATTGATCTGATTTTTGTGGTGTGACCTGGAAATGATACACTAAATATCCGGTTTAATTTAATGCCTCTCGCTTGTTTATCACCTTGTATGACAAAAAAGTTTCATCAAAATCCGTCTAGTAGTTTTTGCATGAAAGTCGCACAAGACAGACGAAATGAAGTCTTATACAGTTTTACTATATGTATACATATATAGATGTGTTACTTTAAGCTAATTACAGAGCACGGTACTCTGTATTCTGTAATCAGTATTCAGTCGAGGCACATTCAGTGGCACCACGTTCAATAAAATTTGATGAAGAGCAGATAAGTTTTTTATAGTATAAATGTCAGTGAGCAGAGCCTGTTGTCGGCGCCCTTACAAGTCCGCATAATTAATGGATAAATATGTCGACGTCTCCTTGTCATGTGGTGGAGAGGTTCCTCCCTGATCGTGTTGGCTGCAACGTAGCACGGCATTACTTTTTACTAAAATAATATAGTATTATTGCTATCTACAACTATATAGTAGTGTGCATGAATTACATAGACAATAGTGTATGTAGTGCATGCGTTTCAAATGTGGGAGCAATTCAGTATGGCTTCAATTAAATGTGATTCAAAGTTAAATTCATTATTACAGATGTTAGAGCGTGTCGGTGGTACGTTACAAACTATTTCAATATGGACATTTTTCATTTAAACAGTTTCAGATGTCAGGTTAACGGTTTTTGGAAATATTCTATCCCGTGTGTTCATGAGGGATAATGTAGGATTCTAATGCTGTTGTGTAGTTGTTGCTGACGTTTCTGGATAATTATTATCTTATATTATTATTATTATTATAATATTATAAATGCGAAAGTTTGTATGTTTGTTTGTTTGTTTAAAAACTGCTGAATCGATTTTCATGAAATTTGGCACACACATAGAGGGTAACTTGGATTAACACAGGATAGTTTTATTCCGAAAAATGTCCCTATGGGATGCTATGGTGTGATTTTCCATGATATCGAAATTTATGCGGGTGAAACCGCGGGGCGCAGCTATAAAAAGATAATATTGAAAACAGTCGGTGAATGTAGATAATATCCAACATTTTACGGAAGCCTTCAGCTATCTTCGTGGGTGCTATGAGTGTTGAGTAGCCAAAGGGACGAGTGAAAGAAGAATTCATACATATAGGTTTTGACAAATTATATAGATAATATTATGTATATAGGGCATGCCATGATTGCGGCGCTTCATCCCTTCAAAATATATTAACTAGAAAGGCCACAGGATATTTTCGTTTGACGCAGATTCTGATGGTAGTGGGTCGCGTACGCTTCTTGCAATTGTGGCACTAGGAGGCCTGCAACACCCACATCAAGCAGAGATATAGCTGCAACGTGGATGCAGTGTCACACCGGCAGAGGGCATAGAGTGGGCTCAGTTGCGCCAGGACCTCGTGGCCGTACTTGGTGTGGCGAGTAGTGTCTGCATAGAAGGAAGAATAGGTTGCGTGGAGCAATTACCAGCACACTATCCGTATGCGTATACAGTGGACATTTATTGACAGACATGTAGTAATTGCCTGTTCAATGGCCATATGTTCTATTTAAGTTTCGTCGATGTTACTTTCTAGTTGTGCCTGATCAGGACTTTTTTATATACAGTGTAGGAGTAGACTTCGCATATACTTAGTAATACAGGTGATGGATTTACGGAACCGAACTGAAATAGAAGCGAGTAGAAAATAATCCTTTCCAAAGAACCTTTTTAGGGTATCCGTATCTCAAAGAGAAAAAAACGGAACCCTTATAGCATCACTTTGTTGTTTCTTGTTGTTGTCTGTTTATGTCGCCTGTTAAGACATTTTTCTCAAAAATGCGTAATGGGATTAGCTTAAATTAAGTTGAAATTGGTGTCAAATACTGAGGTCTCTAACTTCTTAATGACTTGAAAAAATTATACTTCTAAGTTATTGCAATAAAAAAGTTATAGCCATTTATGCACAAATTTTGTACGAATACGCACTTATTCAAAAACCTATAGGGTAATACTTGTTTGAGACTTTCGTGTTTATTACACATATTGTAATTACTTTACGGTACCGACTGAGTTGGCTGAGTCGGCTCGGGACCACGGCTGGTGTAACCCAGTCGAAACGTCGAGCAAAGGTATATATTTTGGCCTTTAATTTTTACCGTCTTAAAACCCGTAAAGTAATTACAATAAACCTATAGGGTACTTCCCGTTGACCTAGAATTGTGGAATTTGGCAAGAAGTAAGAACTTACAGCATACACATAGGAATAATGAAAACTTATAGTAAATAAAATAAAATTTATATCACTGGAAAAATCAGTACCAACCTGTAGCACAGATTAATAAACCTGACAGATACTTCACTCCCATACAAAAGTGTCAATACCTACCGCTATAATTACCTACAAAA
>LUGF01011746.1:1288-21210 GCA_001625245.1 Calycopis cecrops
CCTCCTCCTCCCCTGCCTCCTCCCACTTGTCTGCAGATAGCGGGACACATCACGAGACAATCGGAAATCATTTACATCTGTATACTTTTCGCCATTTCTTTCAAAAGGGTTTGATAAAAACTGTCGTGTGAACAAAAAGTGTTTTATTTTATGTATTCGACAAAGTTCGAGTGTCGCTGACAGTGAGCGAACACAAACGTCAGCTCCAGAGTTGAGAGCAAGTACATTTACTTGCGATAAGTATTACTCGTTGAGACAGTCTGCAGTAAATGAAGTAGGTTACTTATACTCTCCGATACATAGTGACCTAAACAATATTAGTAAAATGAAAACTATTTTCCATTCCATAGGCAATTCAGTTTAATTGAGAGTTTAAAGGAAGCGTCGGTTCTATTTATTCAAGTGTTATTTGTTTTGTAACAGAAAGAGGTATAGGGTGACTAGCGCTAGAAAATATAACAGCGTTTTCCTATCGAAAAGATTATTTAATAATTTAAAACAATTATCAGTCGCTTCATTTTGTTTGTAGTGAAATACGAGGCTAGAGAGATATGACGATAGATTGATGTTAGTAATTTTTTTTTCAACATAGCGACTAAAGATATAATACACACAATAATTGTTAAAAGCACATTACAATGTAACCTCTTTAGAATGTGCACAGTAACATAATTATACAATTTATCAAACCACCGGATTTATAAATAAATTAAATATTCCACTATAGATAAGCCTACCCTACAAGCCCCTGTTATGTGAGCTCCCCGTCCCCGGGCGGGACCCGCAGGTTGGTTGCAAAACATACGTTAAAATAAGCAACGGCAAGCTCAAGGCCGTGACATAAATGTGTGAAGACATTTTCGTTGTCCCCAGATACGTGACGGTCCTTATAAGCGAGGGCTTAATGACAGTCTCTGTCATAATATTTGTTTTGAGATGACGAGCCCCAATGTTCATTAATTCTTATTCCTCCTCCGACCTTGTAGTGAAGGAGGTGTGTTGTCTCCCGCAGCGGTTCTCTTATAAGCTTTAATATTCTCGATGACTAATTAAGTAAAGTAAAGCTTTAATATTCTCGATGACTAATTAAGGTTCAAGCGACTCAGCAGGTCCACAATATTCGTTGTCACATTTTACAGCCGGTGACACAAGAATGGAGGAGTTAAAACTTATTTCTTACCTTGCGAATGTTAGCTGTGAATGACAAGGGGCGCATGAAGCGAAATAACTTTTCTTCCAAACAACTGTCGTTGTTTGTTGTGTTGTTGTGTCTCTTTCACACACTCAACAGACCCGTGACCGTTGGCGTCGCAAATCTATTTCGCAGTAAGTATAGTGTACAACTATACCTACGTTATATTTATTACAAGCCACATAAGGTTCCATTGAAGCTACCAAAACACTATCAAGTCCGCCCATCCGTCTGCCACAACTTCAGCGTGCTAGTGAGTATTGTGTCATGTTACATATCCTGAAATTAGTAAATACTTTCAACGTTTATTCTGTTTAGTTCTCTTTACACTCGTTCGCAATATGTTTTAATTGATCATAATGATTATTATGGCAACAACTATAACTATGTATGGACATTTTATTTATCCGGTTCACTCAGTATTCTATACGTTTCGCCCATTCAATATCTGGAACTACAAGACCGAGCGGGGTGACAGGATTCAATTTAGCGAACCAACATTTATTTTGAACTCAACTTGTTTTGTCGCCAATACAAAATTCCAAGCGGAGTTTTCTGCTTCGAATTCCTACACTTCCGCACCAGTGCCGTAGTCCAAAGCATTTTGCATTGATTCTTTTATATTAGATTTGCGAACAACAAACGGGAACGGCTTTGTTGGAATAAAATTCCAAAATTCGTCGAGGCTCGTTCGAAATACCGACCAGCGCATACCGCGGCACACCGCTGCCTACGCCGCTTCCCTCTCATGCCGTTTCCCTTATTGTTGTTTTCCTTATTGTGTTGAATACAAAACAAGACCCGCGTCTGTTCTTTTCTGTATAAAGTTTTACTCACGGTTTATGACCCTATATATAAAAATAATAAGCCATTATTTACCACCATTCAATTACAAGAATTCGGTAGCCAGTCTCATCAAAGTATACTGATAATAACATGTGTATGATATACGTAAGGACATCAAATGGTATCCAGCACATTAAATCTAACGCCGACATTTGCCGCATTTTATCAGAGTCGAATCAGAGTTTCCTTTGGTTTTACAAATACAAAAAAGCGCATAGTAAGAAGCCTACACAATACACAAATGAGACTGAATATCATAACAAAATATGAACCAATAATCCTATAAAATACTTCCCGCGTGTTTCAGATATCGATAATGAAACAAAAGAAACGGGGAGGTAAATATATTATATGGAGATCCAATTTACATGCGCGAGCCCGGAGCGCCGGGGAACCTTCAGCCAGTACTGTAAGTATTACTGCGTCAAATTACAAGCTCCAGGCACTTCGTCAAGTGAACTTGTACAAACAAAGTTATTGAGTTGCGCTGATATCTGCATACCCATCGATAGTGTATATAGTACTATATACAAGGTTGATAAAAGCGAAAGACATTAAGTTAAGTCACATAAAACTATAAGTGCCTACAGTTAATATAAAAAAAGTTTACAACAAGTACCTATACGAAAATACTTTTTCAAACAAGTTAAATAGCGAAAAATTGTAATCATGCTTTGTGCTGGCGCGTACAACCAAATGTGCAACCAGAAAGAATGTAATCTTTACGTTCTCTCTGGGTACAACCTTGCACGAGGTGAATGACCCCGGCGGACTAAGGGCGGCCGGGCGCTCGATCAGCTGATGATACAGAGTGTACGAAGTGAGAAAAAACTTTAGAAATTCCTTTGGGTAACCACTCGCTCCCCGCTTTGAAGTGATGTGACGTATGCGTAATGCGTAATGGCATTTACCCTATTAAAAAAAAATAAGGGCTGCGTAAACAATTAATCAAGGTTTGAGCCGTCTTTGATCTTCGCCTGTTATCTAATGTATTTTTTCTCTCAATGTATGAACGCGGGTATAAAATCAACAACGGATCTCGCGTCTTCTCGTCCAGCCTCCGGCGTCGTCGCTGCTCTGTCCCGACATATGTCGTAGTGAAGCTCGTTTTTGTGATAATTAATCAAAACGAGATCAGCTAGACGCCGCCCGACGCGATCTCAATACTAGAAACATTATAGTCTCTCATAGATCGAAGGAAATCGTTCGATCGCTTGTTTTCTTCGCAACGTCAGTACGTTTCAGCCCAGTTCACCGGCTCAAAACTGGTACTACACTATACAATATACAATACACTATATTATAGATTATAGATGTCATTAGCATGTCACTTACGAAAATTCACTCATGAAAATGGCTCCGGCTGCTCGTTTGCCCTCCTATATCATAAAAAAAAATCCCATACATGTGTTTTTGTTTATGTGTAGGTGTATTTATAAACGTTATTATTAAACGTAACGCTAAAACGTTATGTTTATATTAACTTTTGTGTCTCAGTTGCGCTAGTTAATTATGAGGTTTAATGTATTAATGGCAATAAGAATATTCCACAAGAGAGGCCCAGGGCCATTCCCTGTGGTACACCACACACAACCTCTCTCGCCTGCCATTCCCCTTCCGCCTCGGAGCCAACTGTGCGCAATGAAAGATAATTCATGATGATCACGCGCAGATATCTGGGCACTGCATGGAAATGCGACCCCTCCCGAACACGGCGTAACACGGTGCTACAGCGTGGCTTTTGCTCACGTAGTGTGATTAGTGTAGAATAGCAATGAACCTATACGTATTTATGGTGGTAGGTACTCTTATGAATAATTTATTATTTTTCACATTTTTTATTATGAATTACAAATTGTCTCTATGACTATCTATATCACCTATAGATATCGTTGCCAATAAACTTTATTACAACATAAAAATAAACAAGACTGAGTAAAAACAAACATTAGGCAGTTATGTGTCCCAGGGGAGACGTATTATTTTTATGGCTCTCTAACTATCTCGTAGTGGGCGTAGTTGTAATTTATTTGTTACGTATAAGTCACCTTCAACAAACAGACATTTGATATTGTGTAGTTAGTTATCTATCAACTTCTTGAAAAGATTTTTCATATTTGAAACTATATGGCCGTCATAATATTATACTTGCGTTTTGTGAGGAGCCATTGGCCCTTTAGAGGGGCGTGAGGGGGGGGGGGGGGGGGGNNNCGTATAAACTAATTTCTCTGTGTAATCCATACTAATATTATAATTGCGAAACTGTGTTTGTTTGTCCTTCTTTCACATCAAATGGCTCAACGGATGGATGTGATATTTAGTACGGAGATAGTTGATGTACTGAAGAGTGCCATCGGATCGAAATATGTACAAATATGTTTTTTTTCTACCACGTGAGCGAAGCCGCGGGTAACAGCTAGTTACATACAATATTTTATTGTTATATAGGTAACTCTACAGGCCATAGGCCGTTTAATGAATTAATTAAACGAACTGAAGTCCCCGACGGAGATGTAAGGAACTAGCTCGGAGTGCGGATGTTTGATATCTTGTTAGCTTTTTCAATTTATTATTTCATCGCCTAAGAGAAAAATAAAATGTAATCTACGACGCATCTGTAAGTTAAAGGCACTAAAAGCTTTCTTAAGTTGTCTGCCATTAGTTCACGCAACAACTACTTACTCCCTTCGACCGCGCCATTATTTTTCTAAGATAGTAAGCAAGATGTATTAAGAAAACAAAATATATCACACTTGTGAAGATATACGTCCATATAACTAGGGCGTTACTTATTAGACTAGTATTTGATTAAATTCTTTCGTCTTTATGCCAAACGTGCTATAGCACGGCTACCTATAGGTTATGCAGCATAATCTCTATGTACATGTGTATATATATTTCATTACTTTTACTTGTGATATATGACTTACAAGTAATGGTAATGAAACCGCTGGGCACATTAGATATAGCTAATTATTACTACGACGCGACGTAACCGCTACGGACGCGCGGACGGTGAAACATATTGAGATTAGAATACGTGTTATATTCTTTAAGATTTTGTGCGTTCTTAAATTCCATGCACATAATATATTACGGTATTGTATAATTAGGTACTGGATGCATCAAGCAATCGTTTAGTACCGCATAGTTAGTTGCATGTATTATTTTCTTGATTTGTATGTATTAATATTCCTTAACAGAATTTGTTTTCTGTTGTATTTTTTTCTTTATATATTTTTGTTTTTCTATACTATACACTCGGAGCTCTTTGATGACTGCCGCAACTGCTTAATTGTTGAGTACATGTGCTGCCCCCCCGACTTCCTCAACTTTTGGAATATCATAAGCCGCACGATTCGCGACGGCATAGCTATGATTTTACGAGACTAAGTCAATCACGACGCAAAATTTAACGAGAGCCATAACAAAATAGTTAATGCTGTTCGATGGAATCTCACTCAAATTTATTTTATTGAGGTCTACAAAGCAATTTCAGATTGTTCCAACTGGGTCAAGGACATAACTCTCTACTCTATAACTCTGTTTTAATATAATTTGATTGAACATCCTGTGTATTTGTTATTTATAGCAGTGACATTGCTACATCGCAGTTGTCATTATTAAATTAATACACAGGGGGAGAGGAGTAGGAAGAAACATGACAAAGAATTTTCATAAAGAAGTTTGCAGATACGTAGATTTGTAAAGATATACATTAGTAGGTATTCTTCACCCGGTGAGCCCTGTTGGTGTGTTCACGACATCTCTGGTAAACAAGTACATACACCGTGAACGTTGTCTAGGCCTGGCCAAGCTAATCGTTCTTGCAACAAGTTTATAACGTTATTTACGTATTACGTATATATATATATATATATATACGTAAGTCCACTTACGTTACAATAATAACAAAGTTCATTTTAGATATTATAACGTTCGAGTGCAGGATCAACATGCAACAAAACTCATAAACCAACATGTTGTACCAAACTCTCGAACTTCTCTCTGAACTGAACTGCGCCCTGCAGTAACACGCCAGCACATCACTGTACGTGAATTTGATTCAATACATTAATACTAGCTGGTGCCTGCGACTTCATTTGCGTAGCGTAGTAATATTATAATCAAAGTGATTTGTTATTGTTTTCTTGCCGAAATTCCGATTTTTCGTAGGAATGAGCGATTTTACCGCAGTAAAGAGTGTTTTTTATGTTGACTAGGCTTAATCTATACACCATAAAAAGTTTCATTCGAATCCGTCCTTAGTTCTAGAGATTAGCCTGAAAAAAACTAACCAACGGACAAACAGACAAACAAAAAAAATCATTAAAAAGTATTCTAATACTATTTTAACATCGCCCCCAATTAGTTTTTCGTAAATATAATTTTACTGTTTTATTATAGTATAATTATATGTGGAGATATGCGATATACCTACGTCAAATTTCAGTTATCTTTATAATATCTTTAGTGTACTAACCAGAGACGACGAAGTAATGCAGACTATTATATATAATTCACATAGTAGTAAATACTTGTTCCAAACGAATAATAAATAGTACAGCGGAGCGCTGTGAAAGTGAACATCAGTTTAGCAATAACAAGAGTAAGTAACGAGTCTCGGGGAGCGGTTGACTCTGGAGTGTGTCGACTTTGGGCTCCTTTTGACCTTTATAAATACTAACCGAATGTTACAGGCGCCGCGCGACGGCCATTAGATTATTTTTGCGTTTGGGGTAATTGTACTGAAAGTAAAGTCGCACGCACATGCCGATGAGAATTGGCTCTACGTAGCGTTTCGTGCGGTACCTAAAGGTTCGCATGGCGCCTGGGTGGGAGGTGTGTAGAAGGATAACTCATCTCCTAACCTCTTGTGTAGATGTTTATGGTCTTCAATCACCAGATAGCTACGACTATTTGTTTCTAGGAACGATTGTTTTTTTTATTATGCAGTTAAGTCGCCTAGCTACAAAACTCCGCTAAACAGCAAACATAAAGCAATAACAGTTTTAATACGTTGTAATATAACTTTTGTTGCTCTATTTTTGCCTCTTTCAATGATGACGTTAGGTGCCTAAAAAAGTATAGAAGTATAGAAGAAATCCTAAAAGTATAGAACTTTTCATCATAGAGACGATCAATTGCAAACAAAATACAATGTTTATTTGAATCCAATCTAAAGTTCTGTGCCAGGGGAGCGGCAGCTCTAGGTAGAGCAGGTGCTCGTGCCAGACGGATGAGCGAGATTTTATATTAACGACCATGGGGCTGATACGCACTTCAAATATCACAAGTGAGCCTGGCGTCCCAGGGGTCAAGTGGCAGGTGTTGAGTTGATCATGATGTTGCGAGTGAGATTGAAACATATTTAATCTTAACTAGTGTACAAAAAGGTAATGTCTGGATGAGCTGATGCAGTTATCCGAAAGAAACATTATTTAGTTAAATAAGTTATATTTAAATTATTGAATAAATTTTCAATTAGACGCCCAACAAGGTAAGGACAGGTTTATTGTTATATTGCTATGTACGTAGTCATATAGAAATTATGTCACGCAGTCATGCTGCTCACGTGTCACGTCAGATGGTATGAAAGAGAAGTACGTTTTGCCACCTTTAGCCCGTGTGCTGCTGCTGAGTACGATAAGTGGCTGATGTAGGGAGAAATGATAGACTTATTCTTGAGATGATATTATAATCGTAAACTTAACAGAGTTGTAGCTTATTGAGAGAGCGTGTGAGGAGTGTGTTAATTACAGTGCGTTGGCTCCTAATATATGATTCTTTGCTTGTTTATAAATTCCTGTACAAATAGGGAATGGTGCCGAGTGGATGATGAAATATTGTTCGACTATTACAATTTAATAAATGATTATTTTAATAATGAATATGTGTTGGCACAACGTAGTAGGTATAATATGAAAATACGTTCGCTTTAAAAAATGAGCAATCGGATAGCGTGTTACGTTGGGGGCCGGGCGTGCGGACGCGGTACGACACAGGAAGTCTCTCAAACGCAGGTTTTGTGTAAAAATGTTTCTTTTTTAAATTTAATATTTTAAATTAGACTACAAAAATATATTTATATTTTTATTTACAGGGCATACATATCATTATTGCTACTTGATCAATAAGTTCGCCTTTTCTGAACATAATTTGAACCTAAGCATATCAAGATTGTCTGTTTATAAATTTATGTACAAAATAAAGAATCATTCATTCATATCGGTACAACATAATGTATTTCCTTTACAATTCAGTAAGTGATGTTTCAGTTCCAACAGCGGCCGAGCCTTCAATTTTGGTCAATTTCTTCCTTGCAGCAGCTCAGTAAAAAACTTTACAAACTTGTTACCGGACATTGTTGCAGTTGTACCGGACTTGTTACCGGACATTGTTGGCTGGTGAGAGAAGTCGCGCTCACAGATATGTTCCAAAGTAATTTACGAACGTTTGTTTTACTTTTTTTTTGTTTGGTGAAAATACTTGTGTAGGGGCAATAGTAGAGAAACCAGGTTATACACAAGAGTCGACAATTTTTTTTATAAATTTACCTGCCGGTAACCGAACTTGGCGCTTTGTCGTAAGTTATTACTTATTTTAATAAGTGGTTTGATAATTTAATTAGTATATTATTTAGATAATTTAATAAAGGAACGGAGAGAAGGAAGCGCTGGAGGGTGGAGACGTCAACTTCTCTTTACTGATACTGACAATGATATTATGTGGTTAATATCAATAGGTGTCTCGATTTGTCTCCGTCATAAATACAATGATGCTTTGGTAAAGGTAAGAAAAAAAACATATAGAATCAAGCGCCAAACGAACAGTTGGATGCGTCGTCTTTCTACTCAATGGTCCCTGCCCCCTTATGCTTGCCGCCATAACCTATAAAAAAATAATCTTTGCGTGTTCAGTCCGAGTCTTCCGTTTCCGCAAATGAAAACGCGCCATTTTTATGCAGGCTGCTGTTTTCTGATGTGCAGAATTAATTATTGGAGGTAAATAAAGGAAATAAAGTACACATTTCAAACATGCATGATACTTTGTTCTTGAAAGAAAATACTTAGATACAACTACCTGGTGCATCCGGCCATAGACCAAAGTGCCCTAAAAATTGTGTCACAGCTTTAGACGTAGGACATTCTTAGTATATTTAGGTGTTTTTTCACTTAAAAACATATTGTAAAGTTATCACTGTAAGGTACTGGTAAGTCTTACTACAGGACTCGGAAAGGTCGTTGAATGAGACTCCAGTGAGGTTGAATAAAGAATGTGTATTTATTGTTTAAGTACCTGCTTATATAGTTTAAGATATTATATGTACCAAATTCGTCATGGTCACGCGTGACAGATTTATGAATGTAATTTCAGTTTACTTCGGGGTCCAACTGTGACGACACATGTGCTAACACTGCACCTGCGAGATTTACAAAATTGGAGAACCGCAGTCACCGTTGTTTACCTAATGTATGTAGGTGGCTGCTACAATATAATATACAATTAAGGACGTGGACGCCATGAGTGGCTTGAAACTGTTAATTAATTAGAAATCAATGTGTAAAACGTCCGGTGTAAAATAGAAAGAGGGTACTAAAATTTGCACAAACAGAAGATTTTAAAAATTCGCACAACGCGTTTTAAAATTTTCTCCCGCTTCTAAAGCTACCCTCGTTATTTTAGATCAGCACAATCGTATGCTGAGCAGAATGTTTTACATAATTAGCAGAGCAACGAACGCTTTTGTTTTTTTGAAAAGGTAAAGTGTGTTTATTCGATATTTGGGTACAGGAGAGAAAATGTCTGGCTCCAGCCCCGCGAGGACGTGAGGAGGAGCGGGGACCTACGCTTCTAGTGGGAGGTCAGAGTACTGCTGGTGTGGTAATGTTACGAGAGAAAACAGAAGGTTGTTTGGGACTTACTCTGATTTAATACAAATCTATATAATATATTATACATTTTAAAGCTTTAGATTAAAGTTAGAGAACCTTTTAAATTGAGAACTTATTTCATCTAACGCCCACTTTAACAATCGCTTATTCAATAGCTCTCCTTATTTTATTTGAGCTTTTATCCTGTATAAAAAATTAGGCCCCTTACCGCCCTATTTGAAGTTCGGCGCCCGCAAAGGAGCATTATCGCCCACTTTAGGAAAGAATGCTTTAGAAGATGAAAGGATTAAATAAAAGAAAAATAATAAGAATAAAGAAATTCTCAGCTCAATTACTTGAATCGGCAGCCGAAGAAAATCCTGTTAGCCGGCCAGATCTTAAAAGGCTAGTGAATTTAATTAAACCGTTTTATTTATAAAAACATTTAAATATTTTATTTGAAAAGTAGACAGTTTATAAACTGAATGATGATGACGTCACAAGATGGCGGGCGCCGTCACGTGTGTGATGCGAGTTTAAATATTAATTGAGAAGAAAATGGCTGTTAGTTGGAGCGTGAGTTTTGTTAAGTTTTATTAATATTGTACGAGACGTGGGTCCTTGTGGGCCGAGGCGGGATGTAGCTCGTAGCATCGTTAATATTTGGCGGAGATGATGCTGTATCAATTCTTACATTTACCAACTGTCGGCTATTGCGCCCGCTGAACGGGGGAGAGGTCTCTTCTCTTCAGCATACTAACATGACGTGACAGCTCAGCTGTCGCGTTTCAGGCGGTTTGTAAATTTCTCGGAAACCATTTGAGTTTCAAAGACTTGAAGTGAAACTTCATAAAGCGCTTGACATAAGGAGTAAGCTGGCGAGAGCCTTATAAAAATGTTTGCGCGAGGTCGGAAACGGAACGGAACGGAAGTTATCATTCAAAATTCGAATTCGATCCGAGTGAAACTTCTGTATTTAAAAAAATGAATATCATATGTCATGTTATGTCATTGTAACTATGGTAATAAATTTGTGTAGGTATTAAATCAATAATTATGTTTTACTTCAGTTGTGTGGTCATACACATTTTTTTATTAGTACAAAAGTCCCAGAATCAGTCGGTATACTGACTCATAACCTACAATATGGTCCATAACAAAGAAACAAACCAGAAAACTCTCCTATTTTACTCAGACTATGTCACCAGTAATGTAACCTGCTGCGTGCTGCAGCGCGCCGAAGTGAGACCCGACAGGTCGTCATTGGATTTGAAGCTCGAACAAGTGACGGCGAGCTCGTGTGACGGGAGTGGACAACTCTCCGTGACGGTCCCCACGTGCCGATACATATTGTAACATCTATCGGCAACTAAGATGAGCTCTCACCACGCCTTCGTCCTCCGATGGTCACGAAAATGGCTCCGACTGCCCGTTTGTCCCGTTATGCAGCAACAAAAAAAAAACTTTGTATTTGTAGGCTTAAACTCCATATGTTCTAGTGTAGCGCTGAAATTATAGGAGCTATAGATATATTAGCTGAACCCTGATACGGCATCTGTCGAAAATTGGTCGCCACCTCGGCAACCTACGGGGACTCACGCCTCATGTACATGTTTCAAAGTGCTCATGTCGTCAGGGCGGCAGCCAAACACTACTATTGTATCGGAGAGCTCAGTATCCCGGGATTTGGGATTCAAATGTAGGGTTCATACAGCACACATATTGTGTGAACCCCGCATTTGAATCAAGGGATCTTCATATCATCGTATTCCTCTGACATTAACATATAAGGAACACTCTGTGCTATAAAAAACCTGAAAAACCGTTCACCTTGTTTGTATTCGCTATCACTTTCCTCGTCGCAGTCCTTAGGGTCGCTCCAGCATCTACAAGCGATATCAATAACATTTACATTCCACCGCCATTTTCGCTCGGAGGCACGTGTTCAGGCGAGCTAATTAGATATCCGTGATCGCATTTTTTTGCAATAAAAATTATCATCCGCCCAGTTACTTTAGATAAGCATCATAAACGTAGAGGGCGAATCGTCCTTTTTTATATTTTTTATTTTCTTTTGTTTTTTTGGTTTTAGACAATTTAAGAAATAACGTCAAAACATTATCACTCGGCGGGGAACGGTTATAGGAAGAGGTAGTGCCACGGTGCATGCGTGTAGCAGAATTGGGCCGGTACGACCGGGGAGGTAACTCTTGCTTACACGAGACCAGCGTCAAGTGGCAAATGTGCTGTTGCGTTTCCTGCGGTGTGTAAGTAGCCAGTGACCCATGGAGGTGGGAAGAGGACGGTGGGCAATGCATATGTTTGTCTCTATACAGATGTCTATGGGCGTCTCTATATTTTGTACTAATAGGTAAACCAGAACGTTAGTCATGCAAGAAATAAAATGCTTTCACATTTTTATTTTATGACGTGCAAAATACAGAAAAACTTTATTAAATGTATCACGTACCTACAGACAAATTATGTAAGAAGATGAAAGTAGCCTGTCTCTTTCAGGCAGTTTGCCGGCTTAGCCAAAATAACAACGAGATCCGTTGTTACATCGCCATAGCACTTTAATAAGTTTAAACATTTCGTACCTACCGGTGTTAAATTAAATTTCTGGTCCGTAGTCTAGGTAGTAGCCCATCCGTTAGAAAAGCACGGAAAAGAAAAAAATTCACCCCACATCCATCAACAACGGCGTCGACGGGGGTCGAAACAAGTACGTCCTCAATAATAAGGCATTAAGAAAAGTTACGTGGTGTATGTTCGGTGTGTGCTGTTTCATATTTCGCTTTAGACAAAGTTTGATCGAATATTTTCTAATTTTTTTTTTAATTTTTACAGTCACAGCAAAGATCAATGCGAAATGTACCCAAAATGTGCCTATTTTAACCATTAAGATTTACTTTCTTTTATACTGGTGGTAGAATAAAAGATAACAATTATGTTGGTCCTACTAGCGATTGGTTCCAATAAACTCGTGTTCAGTTATTGAATGAGAGAAACGTATAGAATACAAAGTGAACCGGTATATAAGATCGGACGGACAAATTGATACAGATTATTGAAGAATTAGACGGAGTTCACGAGGAGCCAAGTCACGCACACAGTGATAGAGCGAACGATAAAGTTGTGTGCATGTACTTATTGTACGATGTACGGACGACGTAATAATGTATAGACACTAGCTTATTAGCCTGTACTTCATGTTATATTGAAGAGAACAATGCTCAGTGCCGATATCTGACGTCATATGTCGGAAATGACACACCGTTTTTTTTATCATGTATGCATATTATTATCGTTTTATAATTGATCAATCAGCAAATGAATGTAACGTCGTAGACGGTGATACATAAAGACATCTAATCGCAAACTTGCAGCTATTGACTACTTGATCCTGACTGACTGCTGACCTCTATGTTTCAACAGACTGTTCTCCCCGCGGCTCCGACGCTCCGAGCTCACGTCTGCACAGCTACAGTACAACCTGATGAAGTTCACTCGCTCCAAACATCTTCTCATATATTATTGGAGTTGTTGAGATGACACTTGTTGAGAAACTACCAGTATTTATTACTACGAGTGTACACAGTACGACAATGTCGTTCCATAAACGCTTATGCCTTAATCGTCTTAAGCTTAACGGAGTTCTGTTTCACTGAACTCCTGATAAGGCACGAAGTTGTAACACAAAAACGCTATGATAACCTTTTTTTGATTAAAATTTTTGCACGCTCTAGGATAGAGAATAGAGAATAAATTTCTTTAGGAATAGTTTTGTACGTGGTTTCAGAGGTACAGTGATCTAACGTAATGTAGACTACTGAAATTTTATTCAGAACGTGAAAAATCGTGAATATACAAGTCAGTGCTACCTCTGCGCTGTTTACACTACACTTTTATTTTTAAGTCACCGCTGACTTGTCTCGAACAGACAACAGTTACAGAGTCAAGCTGCACACGTGAGTCGTCTCACGACAACCGTAGACAAGCGAAAACAATATCGTCATTCCACAGTACACAGTTAATTACATCTGCAGCCGCCTTCCTCGATCACGTGTACCATCCTGAAATAGAATAACAATAAGGAAGTGTTGCAATGACATTATACAGCCCCAACTGAGACCGGGGAGAGAATAAGATTTAATTACCTCTCGCGACTCGATACTTCAATAAGTACTATGCATAAAGACACAGTGTATTCACAAACAATTAATAAGGTGATATTATATTCAGTATAATGCGCTCATTGAGTTAAAATGTCTACCACATTGTCTTATTGCCTCTAGCAGTCTCTAAAACTTTAGAAACATTTTACGAAAATCCCGCGGACAGAGGAGTATGAAATTTGGCACACTTATAGGTTACGTGTAAGAGAAGTGCAGAACGCTGTTATATTTTAATAATAATGTTTATAAAGTACTTTAATTTATTAAATAAAACTTTACACACACTGCATGCATCTGACACATTATTGAAGTTACTATGTGTCTTTTGCAAGCGTTGAAAATTCTACATAAATAGTTTACCTTAGTCAATACATCACATAACATGTCATGTGATATTTAGTTTTTAGTTACAAAAAGTTTCAATTCCACTACTACATATTATTTTACATTAAACAATTGTAAGTATTTTAAAAATAAACGAAAGCCAAGAAGATAATTTTCAATCTATTAAGTAATTAAGAAAACGGAACTCAATACGACCCCTCAGCGCTACGAAACACTTGAGTAAATAAAAGGAATCACTTATTTAAACGCGCAATTAAATTCCACTTAGTTGGTTAATTGATATCTGTAGCTGTTGCGTGTAGTGGCGGAGGAGTAGACCCGATACTCGAGCTGTACTGGTCGAGCTGAGGCGGAGACATGTCCTTGTTCTGTACGTGCTAGTAAATAGACTAACTTGATTCTCCTGGTGTGGCCACAACAACTACATTATATTTATTTGTAGGGAAAAACTGTTCAAACATAATATAACAGATAGAGATAGGAAATAGTTAATGTAAGCGAATATGTTACGCACTATCCCGCCGTAACAAACACTTTTTTTAATGAATGTCGGCCATACGAGCAGTCGGAGTAATTATCATGACAACCGAACCTTATGCACCTCGGCATAGTGGTTATACATATGCGTTGCCCTCCTTCCTCCTCCCCTACCACGGGCCGCCGGGCTGACACGTCGTGCGAACACAATTCGGCTGCAATGCAGCACCAACTGACTACTCCAGAGCGTGCATCTTCCGTCATTAGGTGGTCCTTGACGTGTTTTATACAGGGTTATTTGTAACACGCCAGCAACCTCTCAGAATATAGACGCGAGCAATTGTTATAATTCAAGAAATTAATTATAATTGCATTACATTACTTGTAGGCTCCGCGCGGCCGGCAGCCACGACAGTCCAGCACGGGCTGACCTTCTCTTGTGTAGGTACGCGATGCAGTTATATCGCGAAAAATTGAATTCATATTTATTTTTGTATGAAAAAATAAAAAAGCGAATTATAGAGCAAAAGGTTTTTGTTAATGATGCTAGCTATCCATAGCTAAGAGCTTGCTTGTGTTTTAAAAATAACCCTGTAGGTAAATTAGAATTATATTGCAGCAATCCAACTTGTGCTACTCTTAAAGAGCTCCTCTGTGACAATGTTCAAAACAAAAGAAAACAGGTTTACAGCTGCAAGTCTTGCAGCTGTAAACCTGTTTTCTTTTGTTTCGCGGAAAAATGCATATTATACTTTACCTTCGGTCCTAGGAATGCAATGGGGGCCCACCCAAGAGTGTGTGTGACTCGCGCACTGAAGGTAATAACACTACGTAGGCAATAAATAAACATTTCACTTGGCATCAGCTTATTCAGCTAAAGTCAATGTTCGGTAACCGTTAATTAGTAAGTGATATCTCACCAACCAAACCATCAAAATGTTTGTTCTTAGCTCCTAAAATTATTTCGGTTTGTTGCATATGCATGTCCCAGAGTGGAAGGACAAGCCTGACAGATCAGTTCACAGATGATGTGGTCTAAGACTAGCCATAGACAACACGTTTACCAAAAATGGTTGAGCTTACATTGCAACAAAATTTTGCAAAACGAGAACATAAAATATGCACTCGAGCAAAAACAATATTTATCCCTATAGGATCCACATCGTCTATTACACAAATGTAATTTATATTTTATATCGAGCGAGGCGGATCATTTATCAAAGTATCTCAGCTCAAGGATCCGAGCACCGACTATATTTCTTATCATAATATAATAGGAATGTTCCTTCCATGAACGTTTCCAAACTCAATGTTGGGTTCACATTGTGCCTAATCTCTGTTACGCAAGTTTTATAAAGAATTCCGTAAACGAAATACCTGCCGAGGTCAGATAAAAATACTACAAAACTCTATGGACATTTTAAAAACTGATTAAGAAAAGGTCGCCCGCCACATGCTTCTTATCTTTTCCCGTTCCTTCGAGTGTAAACGGAGATGGGAAATAACGAGGAAAATGGCGGCCGGCGGCACAACATCCCAGGTCACCTTCAAGGTTATGTTATGTTCTCGCAGACAGCAGTCCCCGGCGTGTGATGTGGGGATCGCGGATCGAACCTCATCTCTTGTGGCTAACCGAAAGTTAATTAGAGTTCCATCGATCTCTATTCAGATCAGATATATTTTATCATCAAGCATATTCTGTCAGCACCGACATAATATTATATTGACGGACGATTTTATAAGTAGATCAAAACTTATCTATCTGCTTAATGTGTGACGCCCTTTATAGTTTTATACCTTTGTCGGACTTTGAACCCTCCAAGACAATTGTTCGGGTGTTTATTGTCAATGGTTATTAAAAGTCTCTGACCTTCACCTTTATACTTTGTTTTCTTCGTCACCGTCAGAAGGCGACGCTGCTTAACACCAGATGAGTGGAGGCAGTCCAACACTACACTAAACACAAACATCCCTCCAGATCACCAAACGGGCTGTGGGACATGGCAACTGATTCAGGTTTCCAGCAACAACAAGTTCTCTGCTTCACTAAACTTTATGGCGTAATTAATTTGGTAATAGTTACTTTAATAACGTAGCGACAGCGAGGTACGCGTCTCTCGCAGCATCAAGAGGAAATGAGCAAGTGAACAGGCACTGACATAGTACACCGGGCGACGTGAGCTCTCCCGGCACTCGGAGACGGCGCGTGATGCTAGCGACGTTGCGCCTCGCTCTACGGTCACCAATTTAAAATTTAATATCGCGCATATTTCAAACTATCTTTCAATTTTCATTTTTATTATGTTCACTGTAAGATACTATAAGGTACTGTACTGTCAAGTTAACATATTGCCTTAAAGATGCCACGCAAATCTTACGCGGATGAAACACTGAGCGCAGCTGGTAATATTGTTTAATCTACGCAGATTACCTACAATTACAAAGAATAATTAATTTTGTTAATTTGTTGTTGATTTTAATTGTAGAAGCGACATTCGCCTTTACTCCAACGCTTACGAATTAATCTCTGTTGAGTCCTAATGAAAGCGAATGAGAAGCTCATTAAGTTGGCTGCGAAATATATTTTGAATTGTAAACAGATTTCAAACGTGGAGGATCTGAATTGAGCCTTTTGTGTAGCGAGGAATTTGGCAATGGCGGCACTTAGCAGCTCCTTGTATTAAATATTAGATTGTAATTAAATTTATGTGGAGCAGAGAGAGTGATATATTGATTTTTGTGATTTTTTTTATATCTGTGGACATATCACACTACATTATCCTAGTCCCGTGCTAAGTACCGTAAGGACTTGTGTTACGGGTACTAGACAACGAAAATATATTTAATATGTTTTAGAAATTTTAAGAAACGTTATATATTTAAGATTCTTATTATATAAATATATAGCTTAACATCCATGACCAAGCCGGGATTCGAACCCGCGACCCTTGACGCAACATGCTCCGCTTATCCGATCCCTGCACTACTACGCCAGCCTGGTCGTCAAAGATTTACCAATGATCTTATAAACTCTAGAGTCTTATCTACGAGTAGTACAGATAAAGCTTTTAAAAAGCTTATTGCGAGGTCGCACGTAAAGTTTATACGAGGAGGATGTCGAGCTTTGACTGTCACTTGAATGTGCTTTTGCCTCGGCGACAAAAGCAAAGAAACCTATTTGGAGCTGTTTATAATTGAATTATCCCATAAATTTGCTCCTGGATGTTACCATAAATGTATTATAACAAATGAATTGTGAGTTACGAGAGATGCCCTCGCTCACTCGATACTGGCGTGAAGTTTCGTGCGGTGAGTTTCCGGTAGCCGGGAACAAGGAATAGGGTGATGCATAGGATTGCTAACCGTACTATAATATATAGTACTGTACTATATTTAAGGTCTGTGTACTATTTAATTATACTATATACGAGTACCTATATACTGCAGAACAAATATAAAGTACGCAAAAATGTTATATTTTCAAGACTGAAATATTTAGAGACTTAAGACTTCATTCGATTTTATTTAATTAAATGAGCTTTGTTAGTAAGTGGTAGTAATGGTGGTAACCCTAGTAACGAATCTCTAGTCATATTAAGGCTCCGACAGCACGTTTTCCCCACTACTACATTGCAGTTATAAAAATATTTTGTATTCTATTGGTTCGTTTTACAAACACAAATTGTAATCACTAAAATAGTGACTCAGATGTTGTGTAGACGCCCTGGAGACCTGTGGACCTGAGCAGCGGCAGCAGCGGGGGTGGCAGACGAATAACATCATTTGACCCTCCAGTTTTATGACGATTTCCTACACAAAATGATTATAACTTAAACAGATTATGGGAGAAGAGAGAGTAATCACAAGCACTTAAATCCTCTTCTTCGTAAGCATTTTACGAAGAAGAGGATTTAAGTGCATGTGATTACTCTCTCTTTTCCCATCCCGGCCTGTTATTAAAAATTTTAAAAACTGTTATAAGGATTAGTTTATGATCTGACCCGGGACTGGAACGCTCACTATCTGCAGCTGACCAGTAGATCTTGAAGTAATTTGTGTCTATCAATAGACGGATACTGATGATAAAACTAGTACATCATATATCCACTATTTTCCAGTCCAGAGAAGAAATGGAGCTCAATTCCTGCCTGTTTTCTACCCAAAGTAGAAACGTAATTTCGACTCGCTAAATGAATCTCATATTGAATCTCAACAGATAAATGGTTTCTATTTAAGAACCAGAATCCGTCGAGATTTATGTCTGTTTGTAATTTGGAACGAAATAACCTCAGGAGCGTGTCCCGGGGGTACAAGTGAATGAGAGCGAACAAAATAGACGATTGCTTTTTTAACTTTGTTGAACATTTGTTCCTGTTTTCTTGTATTATATGTTGTGTAGGTAATATAACGTTTGTTCCGTTAGTCGTTCGTGGTATGTGTGTTTACGTGTGTTTATCGGAGGCACGCACTTGTAACAGAAGTGGCCTAGTGACAGCTACATAATTGTATTTGGCTACTGTAAGTTAAACTTCAAATAAAGTTAGCTGCTCTCGTTCCATGTTGTTATACATTGAACCACACTGAACATGAAGTACGTGTATGTGTTTTACCAGCGTTTGTGTTCCCTGATAATTATAACATAAGAATCTTCAAATTTAGACTGAACAGGAACTTATAGGCATGGTTCGTTGTCGGCGACGTCTCACCACCAGGTTAGATATATGATATGAACAACTGGACTTCAATATATTGCTGACGCTTTACTTTAATATAATTTAAAGGCTTTTCTTTCTCTCTAGAACTCGCAAGCTTAGACGTCAACTATTTAATTACTTAGGAAAAAAGAGAAAAATCAAGCTAATAGGTTGAACTAGGGAGTTCTCGGCGAGAAAAACTATAAGAGCGGCTTAACTATGCCACCGATACTTGGTTGGATATCGAATTTCGATTAGTCGCTAATCGACTAATCGAGCTTTAAGGTCGGCAACAGGTCGCCCCCCCCCCCCCCCC
>LUGF01011805.1:0-17678 GCA_001625245.1 Calycopis cecrops
TATGTTGATTGGGTATAATTTGGCAGTAAAGTATCATTACCTCTTTTATTAGTATTCTCAATAAAAGTAATGCGCTTTTTATAACCTTAACTGAGGTCAGTCATATATATATGATTGGAAATAGAACAAAAATAAACATGCAAATTAAAGAAAATAAGTATGTATGCAAATTTTACATTTGTGTGTTTAGTTCAAGTTCACCACCTCCTAAGATAAATATCTTATCTCTACACTAATGCTAATCATTTCTGTAACCTTCAAACTTATTTCTGTTTGTGCCTGCACACATTTTGGATGAAAAGAAAACATATAACTGTAACTTACCACATTTCGGATTTATTCCTATTCCTATATTTGTGCCGTAACCTTTGATAAATTTCATGATTCTTAGCTCAACGGGGCTTTTGAAGTTCTCACGAATTTCATACAAAGTATGAAAATTTGTGCATAAACTGTGAATGTATGGCTGTAACTTTTGATTGCATCAACCATCAACCTAGTAGTATGATTTTTGTCTTTGCTTCAAAAGGTATGAACATAGATTTCGAATTGTATTTAGAGCTGAAATTTGGTATACTTCATCGAGCGCTGGGTATACAGGCAGCTCTTATGGCCTAGACATCCACAAAGAAAAGATTTTTGTAAATTTTAGACATAATTTAGTCAATAAATTGTGTAGGGAATGGCTCGAGGTGCAGCTAGAAGTTGAATAGAATGAATCACAGGAAAATCTTAATTTTAAGTTTCTTAAGCATCAAAGTTAAACTGGATTTTACTAATTAAACAGTAATTAATGTGTTCAATGTCTTGTAACAACGCACGCCACGACAATCATGATGTCATCGTTACAACCGAGCGACCCTCCAATGACACATGAATAGCATGATTTACGCGTAATATTTTTAAATGTTTGTAATTTGAAGTTTACACCTCAAGAAAAAGACGCGCGGTGTGAAACAATGTGACGAGCAAATCAAGCAATTGAGCGTAACACCAGCTGCAGCGTAATGCTTTACTCTCTACGTCGCTTACGTCACTTAGAAACATGATTTTTTTTTTATGATATAAGAGGGCAAACGAGCAGCCGCAGCCATTTTCATGACTACCGACGCCCACAAACATCCGCCTAGGGGCTATACAGATGCGCTGCCCTCCTTTCTCCTCCCACCTCCATGGGCCACCGGCTACTTACACACCGCACGAAACGCGACAGCACAGCTGTCACTTTACGCCAGTCTCGTGTAAGCGAGAGATGAGGTACCTCTCCGGTCATGCCGGCCCAATGTGTGGCACTACCTCTTACTATGTTCGTTCTTATAAAGTAAACTCAAACAACATGTGGAGCTGCAACACGCAGCTTTTTAGTATCCTAGCCGGTATTTCCGAAACGATACGACCTGGGTTCTCTAAGAAGTGAGCTTACTCTTATTTAAAAAGCCGGCAACGCGCCTGCAAAGTCTCGGGTTTTGCGGATATCTATGGGCGGCGGTAATCATCTACGATCTGCTAAAGAGGCACTGTCTTACTTGTCTCTATTCTGCCAAATCAGGCTTAATCGAGCCCCCTGCTCTTGGTCTATACTCTATACGATAGCTCACCCATATATCACATCGTTAAATGCAGCTACTTTCGCCTATCCGATTCAGCTGTGATGTGAGTATATACTACTTCTTTAAAATGTGTTCAAGGATTACAATATATCTCTAAAATGTTTAAACTTTTCAATGTTTGCATGTTTACACTTAACATGGTCACCCTGAAATTGTTTCTACTACGAGTAGATAATCTTTTAATTACTTTGCACGAGAATAGAGAAAATAATTGTATTTAATGTTCAAAGTAACAACAATAGCTATTACATTCATAGTTGTGGTTGGTAATGACGTACATAGTACATACTACGTTATGTATTTATTCATACAACATTGTGATTATCACATTGTGATTATCACATCCTGTACCTAAGCGTGCGTATGTAACATGTGGTAACCTTACACGCTTCTATCGCCGATAATCTTGATCGTGGGTGGTGTGTTTTGTGTCTGACACCACACCCTTCATATACAACGGGTCGTTCATGTTCGATTGACTCGACGAATAACTTTCGTAAGTGCGCTTATAATTGTTATACTTCTCTTGTTACTGGCAGTAAGCAAACAAATATAAATGACAGATCACTTATATTTGTTTGCTTACTGTATTTATAGCAAATGTACGACTGCTTCATTTAGATATATTCAATAGGTTTTTAAAGTAAACTGATAGTATAAAATAACAACACATCTTATAGCATGTAATGCATGCAGTTACATTAATAGTAAATATAGTGAAATTTATTTGACTGAAAAATTGATGGGAAAGGAGAAATTGTCAAAAAATAATCAAATCTATCGCTACTTTTCAAAACTCCTTGCATTTACCCAGATGCCCATGGAGAAGCGGTACGCATCTGTATAACCTCTGCGGTTATCTATGAGCGCCACTAGTCAAATCAAATCAAAAATATTTATTCATAATAGGATATTTCAATATCACTTTATATTTGTAATTTTTTTTAAATGCCAAATTTATATCTAATGTCATGAAAAGTCATCTAAAGTCATGAAAGCCTTCGACTGCTCGTCTGGCCCCCCCTGTATTATAAAAAAGTCGTGTTGTAACCGTTTTTTACCGATGAGACCTCGCGGAAAATGGCTCCGACTGCTCGTTTGCCGCCTTGTACTATAAATAAGTCGCGCTGTGTAACAGTATTTCACCGAGCGTGGTCTACTTGTAATGGAGGTGCGCGTCAAGTCGGTCACGGGGCACGGCGCTCATTCCTCTCACGCTCCAGTTGTCACAAATACCACTAATTGTTCGCGTTTTTGTGCTACGGATGTGGAATAGCGCGATGCGACCCGACTAGGGTTGCCAGGCCCAAAAAGACTGACACAGGCTCAAATTTGGCCGGTAATTTTGCCCTGAAAGTCTGATACATTGGGTTTATAAAGAAAAAAAAGGGCGTGGAATGGCGCCGCGCGTGTCTAGAGTTGGAGTCGTGTCTTTAGAAACGCCTGCGAACTTTTTGGAAAACTCGACAAAAGTAGGACAGGGCGGACTTGTTTTTTTTTTATGGTATAGGGGGGCAAACGAGCAGTCAGAGCCATTTTCATGACTACCGACGCCCATAGACATCCGTATAGAAACTACACAGATGCGCTGCCCTCTTTTCTCCTCCCACCTCCATAGGACACCGGCTACTTACACACCGCACGAAACGCGACAACACAGCTGTCACTTTACGCCGGTCTCGAGAGGTACCTCCCCGGTCGCGCCGGCCCAATTCGGCTGCATGCAAGCATGCAGTGCGGCACTCTCTTGTGTAAATTTGGCTTGACACAACTGTAAACAGGCAGACATGTTCGGGCAAATCCTGACGCCTGGCAACCCTAGAGACCTAAAAAAAAAGAAGGGTCGGGCCCTTTTTTTTTTTACATAATACCCTTCATAATACAAGGGTAATTAGTGTAGAGACTAGTGCCAGGCTGCATGCATTTACACGAATAATTGGGCCGGCACGTTCGGGAAGGTATCACCTACACAACATCGACGTGAGATCTATGCTGTTGCGTTTCGAGCGGTGTTTAAGCAGCTGATGCCCATGGAGACGGGAGGGCAACGTATCTGTATAACCTCTATGCGGATGTATATCTTCAGTAGACATAAAAATGGCTCCGAGTGCTCGTTTACCTTTTAGCGCGGGGTTATGAGTTGGATAGCGGCAACGAGCGATGCGGGGACCGATATATTGTGCGCCGTGTGCTTTTGTGCACAATAAGGGTCAATTCACACCAAAAGCGCGGCGAAGGGCAGCGCAGTTTATGTGTCATATCAATTTCAACTTTATTTTCATTGCTATAGTACTTATTATCGAATTCTCGCGACTTCTGGAGCATTCCAGCGACTTCTCGCGCATTCCAGCGACTTCTCGCGCATTCCAGCGACTTCGCGGGAATCCGCGCGTCTCGTTCGAGTTTCTCATGCGATAATAAGTATTATAGTAGGTAATTATTATAAAGTTAAAATTCATATGACACACAAACTGCGCTCCGCTTCGCTGCCCTTCGCCCCGCTTTTGATGTGAATTAACCCTAAACCCCATCGCTTTCGCCGAACACTCTTAACTCAGCGCGCGACCTGCACACGAGAAAATAGACTCACTATTGTGCGCGGCATCCGTGAAGATATTTAATTATTCGCATTGCGTTTAATATGTGCGCACAGTTACTTTGTTTTACTTGACTCGACGCCAGGAGTGAGGAGGGTCATGTTTTTAGTGCGTGCTTCGTAGCCTTCTGGAAAATTCTTTTTAGCAGTTTTTTTTAATAGTAAAGGAAGCAAACGAACAATCGGAGCCGTTTTGATGATCACCAACGTCCATAGACATCCGCATAGAGATACGTTGCTTCCAAGGGCCAACTGCTACTTACACGTTGTACGAAAGCCGACAGTAAAGGTATTGAGTAAGCGAGTGGTACCTACCTGGTCATACCGGCCCAATTCGTCTATATGCATGCAGTGTGGCCCTACCTCTTATAAACCTTAACATACATCAGTACGGTCATGATTTTTATTCGTGCGTGCTTCGTAGCCGTCTGGAAAATCCTTTATTAGCATTAATGTATTCTATCCTTAATCATGATGTACATAAATCTACCTACATTGTATATACATAGATGTGCTTTAAATAAAAATAATAAAAAATAATTCTTCATAAAAAATTTCAAGATCATGAGGGATTTTGTTTTTTAAATTATTGTTTATAGTTTACATTTGTTTAAGTGCGTCTGCCTCTCAGACTATACGTGAACCACGAAGTTGATACTCGGAAAATTTATAAGATATATCTATAAGTTGAGAAATACGTGAACCACGAAGTTGATACTCGGAAAATTTATAAGATATATCTATAAGTTGAGAAATAAAATGTGAAGTGGGCTTCAGATAAGGGATGTCAAACATACGGCCCGCGAGGCATGTCGATACAGCATGGTAAAGTTTGACACCTCTGCTTTTAAGCTCTGTCTGCAGCCCGCGCCTGCATCACGCATATCATTTCATTTCAACATGTCATTTTCCAACAAGTACAAGACATTGCCAAGAAACAATGACACAATTACCGAAAACGTGAATTACATAAAAGTTGGAGTTATAAAATATTTAATTTTATAAATTATGTATTATATAATTAATTAATTTGCAACTTTATTTTGAGACTAAATCTGGACTCTATTTACATCGTTTTTTAAATTATTCTTTTTTTAATTTAAAAAATGATTACGATTACCTTAAATGCGTTATTGGAGTAAGGCTCTTTAGATTTGTACAGCTTGTAACTAGGGATGCCAACTCTCCCAAAATTTCGGGATTCTCTCGGAAAAAAGGAATTAGATTTTAAAATCTCCCGGCTCCAGGAACGCAGGTAAAATCTCCATTTTTTCTTTCCTTTTCTCGTCCTGCCTGATTAGTGCTCATGGTATAAGTACTCACGGTCCGTAGTTAATTACTCATTTGCACTTAAATATAGATAACATACATTGTACATCGCATCGGTTATGTAATGAGTGAAAAAAGAAAGTGAGAAATAACTTTCACAGACACATTAGAATTTTTGGCGTATCCATCCGACGGAACATGTCCGATGCCGCCCGTGGAGTTGCCGACCGTCGGAACGGACGGTGGCGGACGCACAGTTAGTTGCCGGTCGGCGATCAAGTCGACCACGCGTACGGTCCCCAGCCTCCTGTGGCAATTGTGGTCATTTTCACGGTCGCGTTGTTTTGCCGCGTACACCGGTAAACAAACAAAGAGGTTGAGTCATCGGCGAACATCGTGGTGTGTAAACAAAGCCAACGTGGATCTGTGCCTTTTTGGCGAATGTGTTTGTGATTGTGTTTTTTGTTGTTTTTTTGGGGTTTTTATTGATCATGGTCTACGTTTTTATAGGTATGACTATTTTATTTTTATTTTAAACTAGCTGTATCTTGTGGTTTTACCCGCGTCACATAATAAACTTCACCCCCTTAGGTTGAAATTTTAAAAATCAACTCAAAAACCTCCGTGGGCTAATGCACAACAACATTGCTAAAGATCATCACATGATCAAATGCATAGTTCACGATTCTATAAAGGACCTACAACTGTATGTAGATAACTAACTATGTAATGTAATTACATCGCCTCGTGTTATGTTCCACTGTTGGGCAACTTCACCGCGAGCGAGTGGGCAAATACTAATCAATCACGCATAGCCACGGAATCGTGCCATGTAATCATCAATCCATCCATCATCAGCCGAAGGACGGCCACTGCTGGACATAGGCTTCACCATAGAGCTCCCAAGGTCACTATAATGAAAACTGCTATTAAACTTTATATTTACTGTCATATATTGTATAGAATATATATTATAGAACGACAGTATGATGAGCGCAAGAAGAGGAATAAAAAATTTCCTTTGCTGCTGGACGAAGTTTAAGGGAAAAACAAACTTTCCTCTTTCTTTAAACTTTGCCCTTTTTTCTTTGTACTTTCCTCATTCTTTAAACTTTTCCTTTTCTTTTCTTTGTAAAACTAAAGCGAGGTTTATTATAATTTAATATCAATGACGACGATAATTACAGTAACAGCTTAAAGTATTTAGTCTTTCTGTCTCAACGCTAATGAGAGGCATTGATACTCTTGATCATAAGTGTAATGGACAGACAGTAGCGGCGGAACCCTGGCGTGTTGCAACGCCATTAACTAAAATAAATATAAAGGGAAGACATCTGTTGAAGATTTAGTCATACCAACTCAGAAACCTTATCAAATGCATCGTTTGCGATTCTATAAGGACATACAGACGAATATTCCCTTTTAAATATACACAGAGATAGAGCAGTGTATTGATGGAGAGCCCTTTGCTCTTGTAGCATCGTTAGCTGGTGGTGCAACTTGTATGAAATGATTCAGACTTCACTCGAAAAGACGTGAACTTAATTCCCTCACCCCCTTGTGAGTGGACATTTTACTTAAGTATCAGTAAAGTGCAATGTGTTACACATTTACATAAGATGACTGTCACGAGCTAAGTTGAAACTTGGAAGTTACCATAGGCTATTTGTTATGATCGACAAATCACGAAAAACACACTCGCCTAAAGCTTGCCCTCTTGTGAAAAGAAACATCTCTTTTCTGTAGTACCTACTTTATTATTAAGCCAACACCTTTAGTATCCGTCTCTTTTTTGGAAGTCCTTATGAGAGAACATCTTTTTATTTCAATAATAGTATTAGGAGGCAAACGAGCAGTCGGAGCCATTTTCATGACTACCGAGTACCGACATGCCCATAGACATCCGCATAGAGGTAATAGAGATGCGTTACCTTCCTTCTCCCTTTTAATTGCAAAAGCTAACACCGCCTAATGCTAGTCTCTATTTTGGAACAGTAGCTATTGCATCTTTAGAGTTTCGTGATTAATTTACATCTATAAATCTTCAATCAAATAGAAAACATGAACCTCACAATTCAAAATTATTATACTGTATTGAATATTGTAAGCGGAGTTGCCCGCGTATTTTAGTTGGGGGCGTGTACCGAAGTAAAAATATCTTTGCATACAGACAAATCAATAGCGGGAGCTTAAAGTTGAAAATTGCCAACCGCTCGGCGGCTGTCTGCTTCTGCCTTTAAATTTGCAAGCACTAATTCCGTTCTGGATATTTATAGGCTGCACACATGGAGCTTAGATTAGTACCTATACATAAACTGGCTGCTCTCTCTACTTCTTGGCTTATTTAAGTCATTGCAATCTTGTACTGTCTCCCGCTTTGATTAGGGAGGGAAATTGGAATTACTTCCTACTCCTCCTACTTTATTCTGATTAAATTCGTTGCGGGTCCCAAGACAGATTTAGCTTTTCCCTCGGGCTCCCTGCGATCATATCAAAGGGTCGTTGTGGTTGCCGCTGTCGATCCTGGCGACACAGGAGTAGCAGCGGTGGGAACGAGCGGTGTGCCAAAGCCTGTTAAAAAAAATACTGTCTATCCATCCAAACGGTAGAATACTTAGAAGTTTTAAGTGCTCTCTACGTCTTGTAAAGTTGTTATTGAAGACTTAACTGATAAGGCAAAACATAGTTATGGATACGATTTAAAAAAGGTATAAAGATTATTTATATTTTAGTACCTGAAAAGTAAACGTAATTTGATTTTTATACTGCATTCTATTTTATAGGGATTTCGAGCTAAATTATATAAAATATGACTAAATATTTCTTAGAGAATATGCGTAGATATGTAGTCGTAGGTATATAAAACGTTGTATTGTGGAAATAAAAACAATTTTATTACAACACTAATCTTAGATCGACATAGAAAAAAAACACTAATCTGAGAAAAATATTTTATTACAGAGTCTTAAAAACACGTTGTAGGTACGTTTGTTACGATTAATTACTATTAAATGATTAAATCGAAACTAAAACCGTATAAATAGCTTCCTATGTAATTAAGTGAGTCATGAAACCGGTTTTTCACATCTGTATGACAAGATTAACGCACTTGATTCACCAAGTAAGTAGCGACTTCGATATAGTGGCCATATTTGGAATGGCACACCGCACAATAAGTATATTATGTAACCTTGTTTTTATGCACCTGGCTTCCTATGGCCCTTGTGCGTAAACCTAGGTTCATTCATCTGTAGGTTTTTATGGCCTTTTAAATGCCTTTTTTGGATTCGCGCTGCATTAAAGTACTGTCACCGGACAGTACTTTAAATGCCTGTGCCAGCTGTACCTACACTCTGTGAAATATAAATTTATCCGATTTATATAAATTTTTATTAATGCTCTAAGTCCATACGAGTTCGACCGGCACAACTGGGAAGGTTCTCCAGCTGTAATGATATTACTTATACCACTTGATTCACCAAACAAGTAGCGATCACCACGATATAGTGGCCACATTTGATAATTGACACAATAAGTATATTATGTAACCTTGTTTTTATGCACCTAGCTTCCTGTGGCCGCTGTGCGTAAACCTAGGTTCATTCATCTGTAGGCTTTTATGGCCTTTTAAAAGGCTTTTTTGCGGGGAGGCATTTACGCACTGCCACCGGACAGTCGTTTAAAACCCTGAGCTAACGCTGTGACTTTGAACTCTATAAAATTATCCGATTTAACAAGAAGTTTATTAATAGTTGTAAGTGGTAGTGCTATGCTTTATTGCAGACGAATTGGGCCACAACCGGGCCTCCCGGTCTAATGATGCCGCCGCCAAATTATAGGCTGTCGCGTTTTGTGTGAACTGTGTTTTGGAAAGCTTCGAAAGTCTCAAATTGCTTACTATAAATTAATGTTATGTAGATATATTATGTGAAACTGTACATTTTATTGTAATCAATAAAAATCTTTCTTTCTTACTATAAAAAAAATTAATACATTCATAATATTGATACGTGGATAGCGCAGATTTAGACCGGGAGATTCACGAGTATGAGCAGTCCGGTCAGCCTAGAATAGTCGAGAGCATTTAGCCGGGTTTCGCTTGATAGCTGATCCGTTGCCCGGGGTGGACCACTAGGAGGTAGTTCTTGACCAGTTTCCAACCCCATCCAATATTGATGTTTTGAGTTTACGCGATTATTACTCATTGCTATAAAAAAACTGTAAAGGATTTTATCACGGTTTATTTTACTATTTTACAAGCTATACGTTTCAGAAGCTTTACAACAAACACGGTCACGGGCTTGTAATTAAATAAACCTCGATAAAATCCGTTAAAGTACTTTTATTGTAACACTAGCGGACCCTCGCAACTTCGTTTACGGGAATCCATTTTTCTACCGCAGTCAGTTAAAAAGTAGTCCATAGCCTTCCTCGCTAAATGGACTATCTAACACTGAAAGAATTTTTCAAATCTGACAAGTAGTTTCAGAGATTAGCGCGTTCAAAAAACAAACTCTTCAGCTTTATATTATTAAGTATAGATATATTTTTGTAGTGTTAGGTAGCTATCGTTATTTTAAAATTATAGGAGACCTAGAAAATATAGTCTGTGAAAATAGAAGTAGATATATCCACGTCGTGCTGGCAACCATTTATTTTTAAAAGGCCGGCGACGTGTCTGCAAGCGTTTCAATATTCTAGATATATTTGACCATCGCTATCAGAGGACACGATTCCGTTTCGGCCTACAGTCGCAGTCTGGATCAATACGAGTATTAGGGGTCGCTGGCTTGTAAAAATACTTGAGGTTATCGGTATATTGTCTGACTGAAAGCAAAGTATCGTTCTTGAATATTTGGTGATTAAGACAAAGAAGAAATACGCGGGTGGCTAAGCACATGTTGAGTTATATTTGAATACTAGCTGTGCCCCGCGGTTTCAACCGCGAAATCCATATAAACTTCAACACCCTATTTCACCCTCTTAAGGGTTGAATTTCTAAAAACCCTTTCTTAGCGGATGCCTACGTCGTAACATCTACCTGGACGCCGAATTTCAGCTTGATCTGTCCAGTGGTTTGGGCTGTGCGTTGATAGATGGCTATGTCACGTTTGAGTTTTATATATATAGATTATAACCTGATGCGAATTATATTAGACCGATCTAGTAAATAGCAAGCGGATTCGATAAAAAACATACAAGTTGAATTTGATGTCAGAGTGTCATTTTCGTATGGTGTCTGGTAAGTGGGACTGGATTCTTCTCTTCACTGTGTTCTGGTGGGATTTTTTTGCGTATGGCAACTGGTAGTTCTTAAATCTTAAAAACACATGTTGAAATAAACCTCTTCAGTTTTATAAACGATTCCACTAATAGCTATATTACATTAGTAATGCCTGGAATTTAGTTACAACTAATGGTTGTTTTCAATATCGATACCTACATATGATCGATACGAATATCGATATAGAATTTGGTTATAACCTATACCCATTATATCATAATTGTATCTGCAGCAGCTAAATGCATCGATATATCGAATATTGGAAATTACCGTAAAACCTTATTGATTTATAAGAATCTATACAATAACTCCGAATCTAGCGTAAATATGCTTTTTTTATATTATTGAGGTGCGGTGGGGGCCTGTTCGTGACTACGGCCATAAACATCCGTAGAGAGGATATACAGATGCGAATAATACGCTTTTCATATTATAATCATATAATTCCAAGTCCAGCTATTTTGTTTATTATCATCGCAGGAAAGGTACGTACGCCCGCGTTAACCGCATAAATTGACTCAACCGAGCACTCAGAACTATTGAGAGCACACGACGACCTTTAATAAAAACGCTTCCTCCACCCCAGGGCCGCGTGAACATGGCAACACCAGTCGCACGCCATCGGAAGTGATTCGCAATCAGTTGTAACCTTTTTTAGTGTTGCCGTTAATAACACGGCTCGTTTTGCCAAAAGCAATGCGATTTATCGTGTAGGAAATGTATTTATGTATCTTGGTGTAAATATATTAGTCACAGTCTTGCTATGACGGAATTGGGCCGGAACGAAGGGGGGGAGAGTTCTTCTTTACCCGAAACCGGAGTAAAGTGGAGGAGGGAGGGGAAGGAAGGATTGGCAACGCTTCTAAACGCACAACGTCTGTGGCGGATGTCTATGGACGCCAGTGGTCATGAAAATGGCTTTGATTTGCCTTATACCATAAAAGAAATCTGGCTTAAACGATTCAATGAAGTGATGCACAGGCAACGTATGTGGATGTTTATAAGCATCGGTAGTCTTTCAAAGGCTGTAATTGCTTGTCTGTCTTCTATGCTATATAAAAAGATTACTAACCTTTCTTATTATCTCCTTCATTTACGTAACGTTTCTTTTGGTGCGCAATGCTTGCCCATCATAGGCCTTTGATGTTACTTTCTTGTATTTACCAGAAAGTACATTTACATTTGTTTTCCTCATGTAAGTCCATCACTATTCGTAGAAAATTTGATTTACTGCGATTAAAATTAGCAATTGGACGACAAAAAGTCTTTCCACGTAATACTTTTACTTATATTAGATTATAGACATTTATGTAGCTCGTTGGAGGAGAAAACTAAAAAGCTTGCATTTATGAGCATGACCTAAATAAGGACGTCCAGAGGTAATAATGATTGACCTATGCCGTAGTATGGGATGTCGTCGATTGAGCCGGTCAACAAGGTCAGGAAATTGGTCATTTTACGATACATCAACGCTGAAGGAGATGATAAACGACTGGTCATAATGATAAATTGGCAGTCATTTCTAACGGCAGCGAAATTGTAGTGCCGCAGCGTGGAAATCTGGAAGATTAAAAATGATGAATTGCAGAGTTTCAATTAGTTTAGGCTTTAATTTCAAACAATGGACGCGAAGTCAGATTTAGCGTTTTCAAGACCTTATTCCGAGTGAGATTCTTCTAAACTTAGCAATGACTATTTGAATTTAGTTGATACTTTTGTAAGTAAGGTAAGTATTTTTACATTTTTGCGAATTTTAGGAGCAAATAAATGAATGGCAATGAATTCGATTCTGCGTATAAAAAAAATATACTATACGTAACTAAAAATCTATAAGCGAAATTTCTGTCTGACACTGTTTCTAAGGGGTAATTCTAAGATATTTTTTTGGGTATTTCAAATTTTATAAAACGTTTACCGAAAGAACGAAGTAAAACTCCTCTAGAGTTTGATGTCCTCCTTTGTCGTATCCAACAACAACGTCTCTTGACGCCAATTGATTGCTTGTCCTATTTCTTTGGTAGTATCGGTTATGGCTGGGCCAAACTTTTTCATGAACTCAAACACACTCAGGAAAAAACGAAATCCAGATGAAAAGATCTGCAAGACACCTAGTTTTGCTGATCTCTATGGGCAGCGGTAGTCACTAAACACCTGCTCGTTTGCCCCCTATATCATAAAAAAAAAACACGACGTAGGTAGTATCTTATATATGCCCATAGTAATACGAACGCCAAATAAACGATACTAAACAACACCAAGAGTACTTCAATATCCTTTCAGTCGCGGCTCCAATTCGGAATGGTAATGATATGAGTCACCGATCCCACATACGGGGGGAGCGATTACGTCCGAGGCCTTGTAAGATACATACTAAACGCTTGTTTAGTTACTGTGTGTTCATTAAACACATGTTGCACTGGGCAGGGCGTTTGTGCCTTGTGGCGAGGTTCTTTGTTCAAAGGAGATGTGTTTTGAGGGTTAGTGTTGTGCGCGGTAGTTTTTTGTAAACATAGATTGTAGACTGCGATCAATGACAGGACGACTGGATGACTTCTGAGTTGTGACAGCTCCAATCTTTACCTTAGACATCAACTGTTAACTTCGAAGTGTCACCAAGAGTTCTTCTATAGTTACTGTGTTGTTTATTGAACGGATGTAATACACAGATGCCTTGTGGCGAGATTCTTTGTTCAAAGGAGATGTGTTTTGAGGGTTAGTGTTGTGCGCGGTAGTTTATTGTTAAACATAGATTGTAGACTGGGATCAATGACAGGACGACTGGATGACTTCTGAGTTGTGACAGTTCCGAGCTTTATCTTAGCCATCAACTGTTTACTCCGGATTGTCAACAGTGTTCTCTTTCTAATGAAATATATAAATGTGGAACACGTAGTTCAAAAGAAAAGACATTTTATGTATAAAATCACTTTGTTTGCCGTCGGTCCGTCTGTGGCTGAGAACCTTTTTCACAGGAACTTTATTTAGATTCAAGTTGAAATTTATGTCGAACACTGCGGTCAACTCTCTTGAAACAGAGAAAAAATATTATTTTAAGTAAACGCAATTTAAAGGCATCACCGTTAAGTGCATGTTTTGTATGAAATCACACGTTTCATTATACTTATAGAGCACTTCCTGTTAACCTAAGATGAAGGATCACGTTTGGTGAGAAGTAAAAACTTTCAGTACAAATCTATTCTAGACATATAATAAAACTGAAGAAGACGTCATTTTGTCCGTTCCTTGTGCGGCTTTCACGCAAAAACTACTGGACCGATTTTGATGAAACTTTTTTTATACTATAGTATATTATATATAACGGATCGACAATTCGGCCGCAAAACATTACACGTTTGACCATGGCAACATAATACAAGACAACGGCTGTCGGGTCCACTAGTAAGTAATTTCTAATTATATTACTGAAGAAAAAACGCATTGCTTAATACAAAACTCGTACTTTCCGTTCGTATGTAACCCTTGGTGTGCGATGCACATTCGCACTTTACCGATTTTTTAGTAGGTATACTAAAGTATAGTTTTAAAGACGTTTTAGTGAGAGATGTGCCACGCAGCATGCATACATGTAGCCGTATTGGAGGCACGACCGGGGAGGTACCTCTCGCTTACACGATACCGCAAGGCGACTGCTGTGCTGTCGCGTTTCGTGCGGTTTGTAAGTAGCCGGTGCCCCATGTAGCTGGGGAAGAAGGCCAACGCACCTAAATAACCTTTATGTGGATGTCTATGGGTGTCGGAAGACATGAAAAAGGCTCTGACTTCTCTTTTGCACCCATATAAAATCTACTCGTACTTTTTTTTATGATATAGGAGGGCTAACGAGCAGCCGGAGCCATTTTCATGACTACCGACGCCCACAAACATCCACATGGAGGCTATACAGATGCGCTGCCCTCCTTTCTCCTCCCACCTCCATGGGCCACCAGCTACTTACACACCGCACGAAACGCGATAGCCCAGCTGTCACTTTACGCCGATCTCGTGTAAGCGAGAGGTACCTCCCCGGTCGTGCCGGCCCAATTCGGCTGCATGCAAGCATGCAGTGTGGCACTACCTCTTACCAAACTTGTACTTGTTGTACTACGACGACTGTAGATTTTGTATATTAAACAGATACTTTAAGCATTAACTATTCAGTCCTATATAAATCGGAAACCGTTTATTAATAGTTCATATGGCAGAAGGTAGTATTCGATCAATACTCGTATTCCTAGATTTCCATCCAGGTCATCGATGGAGGCTAGGCGACAAAGCGGGACATAACATAGTGCAAGGGCTTGTGCGCAGACTCCCCCATTCCCCTCCTCCCACTGGGCAGGCGCGACCAATGACGAAGCAGGAGGAATGGAGGCTCGACGCGGTCTCCAGCCAACGGGGTACGGCCTCAGTAGTCACATCGGCTTCTAAACCGGCGCCCGGCTTACAAGCTGGCGATGAAGCAGTTCTGTCATTTATACAGTTATAACTCAACTTACGCGAATCCGGAGTTACGCGGTTTTAAAACCAGCGCTCGGTTTACAAGATGGCGATGAAGGAGTTTTGTAATACGATTTACAAGCTGGCGACGAAGCGGTCCTGTAATTTATACAGTAATACCTCAACTTACGCGCATCCGGAGTTACGCGGTTTTTAAATAAGCGCTCGGTTTACAAGATGGCGATGAAGCAGTTATGTAATACATATACCTCGACTTAAGCGTATCCGGAGTTACGCGGTTTTTAAATCAGCGCCCGAGTTACAAGCTGGCGATGAAGCGGTTCTGTAATTTATACAGTAGTACCTCAACTTACGCGAATCCGGAGTTACGCGGTTTTTAAACCAGCGCTCGGTTTACAAGATGGTGATAAAGCAGTTTTGTAATACTGTAATACCTCGACCTAAGCGTATCCGGATTAATGGGGTTTTAAAACCAGCGCTCGGTTTACAAGATGGCGATGAAGCAGTTCTGTAATTTATACTGTAATACCTCAACTTACGCGAATCCGGAGTTACGCTGTTTTAAAACCAGCACTCGGTTTACAAGATGGCGATAAAGCAGTTATGTAATACAGTAATACCTCGACTTATCCGGAATTACGCGGTTTTTAAATCAGCGCCCGGTTTACAAGCTGGCGATGAAGCAGTTCTATAATTTATACAGTTATACCTAAACTTACGCGAATCCGGAGTTACGCGGTTTTAAAACCAGCGCTCGGTTTACAAGATGGCGATGAAGCAGTTCTGTAATTTATACTGTAATACCTCAACTTACGCGAATCCGGAGTTACGCTGTTTTAAAACCAGCACTCGGTTTACAAGATGGCGATGAAGCAGTTATGTAATACAGTAATACCTCGACTTATCCGGAATTACGCGGTTTTTAAATCAGCGCCCGGTTTACAAGCTGGGCGATTAAGCAGTTTTGTAATGCAGTAATACCTCGACTTGCACTACCCCGACTTACGCAAATCCGAAGTTACGCGGTTTCTAAACCAGCGACCGGTCTAAAAGCTGACAACGAAACATTTTTGTAATACAGTAATATCTCGACTTCTTTTCTTTTTAACCCTTCAAACTCAGTACGTCCATTATCCTGACTTACGCAAATTCGGACTTACGCGGTTTTTAAATATCACTTATTTAACTTGTTAAACTATATATTAGTTGTTTTTTGGCTTACATAGTCTAAATAACTGTTAATGTCTTCTATAATAAAAGTTTACTATTAAAACATTTGATCCCAGCGGTTACCCATATACCGCGTAACTTTAAAGTTTTACTGTACCTTATTCGTTTAAGATTTTACCCAAAAACCCATAAATGTTCGAGGTCTTTATACGGGAAGTGATATCCGGTACAAGTCAGTGACTTTGAATGTTTATCTTAGCCATATTATATTTACATTCCAGTATGTTGCACCAGGAAGTCATACTGTTTGTATATACTGTAATGTCTTCTGTTACTGTACGTAGAATCGCTGTTAAAATATTTTTTATTCATAGATATAATTTACTGTTCTTATGTAAATAGTTGTAAATGTAGACGTGTCGCGCAAATGTCGCAAGGCTCCTCCTAAAATCAGCGCCGGATTGAGGTCTGGCGGGTCCCGGGGCTTGCAGCCTTTTATGGGTACAAAAATGATGTTGAGCCGGGCCGGACCGGCGCTGCAGGACCCCTAAGCCCCCCTACCTGGGTCCTCCGCTGCCTTCAATCTTCGATCAATGTGATAATCTTAGTAATATGTCCGTAATCTTTAAATGTGTGACATGTAAGTATGTATTAATCTTATTAATATTATAAATGTGAAAGTTTGTATATTTGTTTGTATGTTACTCCTTCACGCTAAAACTGAGGAACTAGGATAGTTTTTATCCCGAAAAAATGTCCCTATGGAATGCCTTGAGATGATTTTCCACGGGATCGAAATTTACGCGGGTGAAACCGCGAGGCGCAGCTAAATAAGTCTCGTGTTGTTTTTAGTTTTACACATTAAATATGTTATTATTGTGTAGCGGTAAACTTTAATTTAAGCAAGAAAGTAAAAATATTAATTACACTTAAATATAATTTTATGAATATTTTTACATCCTTGTAAGTAAAAGTTAAAGTTGTAAAGGTTAAAATAGCAGTAAGTCAATTTACCATTATATTGCAATTGTATAATGTATTATACGTATGTTATCATAAATCTTAGGGAGCGTTCGAGTATTACGTAATGAGGGGGAGCGGGGGTGGGGTTTGAACGTGTTACGCAATATTGTTTTCCTTTTTAATAAAGAAAAATAATATCTAAAATTGCAAAAAAAATTGACCAATGAGACCTTTTTTGTTCAATTGTTCAATTTAAGTAAAAATATAAGTACTTAAAGTTGTGTGTTACGTAACGTTTTTTGCGCTACACAATAACGTTACGGCTCGT
>LUGF01011846.1:0-10446 GCA_001625245.1 Calycopis cecrops
CCGCCTCAAACATCATCAATTGAGAAGGACAGTAACGACGACCCCGAAAACCCAAGCACGCTACATGATCAATCAGCAATATTTTCGCTAAAAGTCCTCAAATAGTTGCTGATCTGAGAGGGGAGGTGTTAAGGGCTTGGCCCTTACATAAACTACTATTATATCCCTATATCAAATCCACTTAGCTATTCATCATCAGCCACAGTCAACCACCTTAAAGCAGGATAAGAGCACCTGGACCATAATTAATATAACACAGTATATAATTCTCAACCACACTCCCAGACTACAATAAAGACCACCAGCGCAGTTTCACCCGAATTGCGCAAGAGTTATTGCCGAACGTGATCGAGACAGCTGACTTTGCGGACACGAAGTCATCGAGGTCCGTGAGAAACAAGGGACTCCAGTTTGGCACCAACTTTGTCCAAGCATAGTTATTAAAACATTAATTGTAATTAATTTAAGTCAGTACAATAAAAATCTATTGTAATCTTTTATTATAATAAATCTGTAAGGAAAATTGGTTTTTTTTAAGACCTCTGGCTGCAACCACCATAATTTGTGGTAAATAATGTGTTTTGATTAGGTAATATTTTTTTTTATTATTTCTCTGTTTATCACTAAGTCAAGGTTATTTGATGGCACATTAATAAATACCTCATTAAACCTTTTGTTAGAAAAATGGCACATAATAGATTAAAGTTTCCCCAACCCTGATCTAAGCGATTAAAATATTCTGTAGGTTACTTATATAATAGCTAGTATATTTTACTTTACAGGGGCTCGAGTTAACGCTCGCCTCTCATATCGATGAAGCTGCCCTAGGCATTTTGCCTGCTTTAGCGTAGAATCTATCTAAAAAAAAAAAAAAAAAAGCTAGTATATAATAAATATACGTTTGAGCTGAAGGTTAAAATATACTTTTTTTATATAGTACAAGGGGGCAAATGAGCAATCGGTGCAATTTTCATGACTACCGATGCCCATAGACATACGCATAGAGGCTCTACAGACACGCTGCCCTCCCACCTCCATGGGCCACCGGTACTTACCGCACGAAAAGCGTGTCACTTCACGCCGCCGGTACCTCCCCGGTCGTGCCGGCCCAATGCGGCTGCATGCAAGCATGCTCTGTGGCCCTGTCTCTTTGCGGATCAAAAACAACAATTTTAACATTTCCCTCATACTCTCTGCGATAATTTAATTCAAGGGTCACACGCGACGGCAGCTGACGAATTTGGAAAAATGAGTGTAACGGTGGTAACGAGTGGTGGGCCAAATGTGATTAAAAATGAAGTGTGTACCGTGTCGCTAGAGTTGTAAATTTGTATGTAGGTATATGATATTTTAATCTTCATCTGCGCCAAATTTCAAGATCTGTTCAAGACATTTTGTGTCATAAGTCACAAACATAGTAATGCATACATTATATTGTTATATAAGCAGCATGTGTTCGTTTTTGTGGTATGAGTCTTACATCATCCCCAACATCTGTCACAAGACACTCGAGATGACGTGTGATAACACGGACGCTGCATTATCTGTCGGCCCCTTATCGTGGGAGGAGGCACAACTGTTGCAGTGTAGATAGCCGGGTCGTCACGACGGAGGTATTCTCGCTCGTGTCACCAGCGTGAAGTGACAGCACAGCTGTCTTGTCTCGTGTGGGTTTTAATTTGACTTACTACTATGTACCACCTAAAAGACTTAACAAAATTACTTAGCTCATTCCGGTGGAAACTTTTTGTTAAGCTTATGCACTAGTGACTCAATTTGTAACATGATTATTTCTCAACAATAATATAAACCTCATAAACTATAAATATTGTATTTCGAGTGTGTTATAAGAAAAAAAAATGAAAAAGCTATACAGTATAAGAATTTAGAACGCTATATTTCTTAGTTATACGCCCAACATAAAGTCCTAGGACGGGGGTCGGCTTTTAGGATAAAAAATCCAACGAAAAAAGATAACGATTATTTATTTCGTTAGATATAAATTTAGGTTAATTTCGGGTTCACTTTATGAAATAAAGTTGGGAGAGAGGCGGTAGCTGGACCGGCTTGAAGATGATAATTTATTTGAAAATTGTTGGAATATTTCGTTTCACTTACTTTGAAGCCTTTAATGTTGGACAACTGAGGAGAGTTGTTTGGAAAATAAATAATATTAGCGTTATAATATTGTTTTTGTTTATTGATATAAATCATCATCAGCCGAAATGTGCATTACTCAAGGCATTCGCTTAAACGTCTCTAATATTTTTTACCGTTTTCGACTAAGATCTCGCTTGCGCAGGCCCTTATTCAGCCAATAATTGATTGCGCAGATGTACGAGTATGTTGCCTGGACGCAACGGAGGAAAATTGAAATATGTTAGAATTGTTTCGCTTGCAGATAAGAAGAGGTAGTGCCACACTGCATACTTGCATGCAGTCGAATTGGTCCGGCACGACCGGGGAGGTATCTCTCGCTTACAAGAGACTGGCGTAAAGTGACAGATGTGCTGTCGCGTTTCGTGCGGTGTGTAAGTAGCCGGTGGCCCATGGAGGTGGGAGGAGAAAGGAGGGCAGCGCATCTGTATAGCCTCTATGCGGATGTTTGTGGGCGTCGGTAGTCATGAAAATGACTCAGGCTGCTCGTCAGCCCTCCTATATCATAAAAAAAAAAGAAAGAAGATTCTCTGTCTTCAATTTATATTTGGTTTGAAAGAAATTTGATCATGCTCGCAGGACACTTCAGTGGCTACCTATACGTCTGCGAGGAGATTATAAAATTCTTTGTTTCCTCCTTAATGTCCTTTTCAATACAATTTCTCCCCATTATTTACGTTCCCGCTCAAAATAGAATTCGGTTTTATTTTTAGGGACGTCATTAACCTGATAAAATGACATCACAAAAACGTATTATTAATGTAAAAGTTAAGTCAGTGTCAATTCAATAGTGTTATTTGCACAAATACCTATGTGTACAAAATAAAACGATACAAATTGTAGGTGGTTTCCGTCATATTCTATCATTTCAAGATAATAGAAAATTTATGAGTAATCAGAAACACTTCTATAGAAATTTGAACCAGGAAACAACAGAACCAACAAATGGACCTAACCCACAAACACCTGATACAGCAGAATTAGAAAGATTCTGGTCTAACATATGGGAAAATAATGTTAGTCATAATGCTACAGCAGATTGGATAGTTGAGGAAAAAGGTAGATGGGACTATATTGAAGAAATGCCGTTTGAAGAAATTTCAGAAGAAGAAATAAAGAATATCACAACTAAACTAAATAATTGGAAATCACCTGGTGTAGATAAAATACATAATTTTTGGCTTAAAAAACTAACTATATTACATACATTTTTGGCATCAAATTTTAACGAAATTATATTGTGTAAACAAGAATTACCGGAATTTATTACCAAAGGAATTACATACTTGTTACCTAAAGGACAGTACACGTCACAACCTGGGCAGTATAGACCAATTACATGCTTACATGCATAGATCTAGTCATTCATAGGCGTTCATTTACAAAAAAACGCAATCTTCACTGTACGTATTTGGATTATCAAAAGGCTTTTGATAGTGTACCACATTCATGGCTAATAAATATTTTAGAAATTGACAAAATTAATAACTCTATTATAACATTCTTAAAATATATTATGCAGCAATGGAAAACTAATCTCTACTTAAATAACAGCATTAATACTATAGCGACTAGGGATATATCTATAAAACGAGGAATTTTTCAAGGTGACTCTTTGAGCCCTTTATGGTTTTGCCTGGCTATGAACCATTATCTCATTTACTTAATAATTGTCAAGCTGGATACCGACTTAAACACAATAACACAGAAACAATCATATCACACCTTACATACATGGACGATGTAAAATTATTTAGTAAATCAGACAGGGAAATGAAAAAACTTATAGATAGGACAACATTATTTAGTAAGGATAATAACATGCAATTCGGATTAGATAAATGTAAAACATTGCACGTAGTTAGAGGTAAGGTAAAATCAGGTGACTATGTCGTAGGTGAAGATCAAAATAAAGTTATTACAGCTATGGAGCCAAATGATGTGTATAAATACTTAGGATATCAACAACTTCAATTGGGAATAGATCAAAAACGAGTAAAAGAATCTCTTATTAATGAATTCAAAAGAAGATTATTACGTTTATGCAAGACCCGTCTTAATGGAAAACATCTGATAAGAGCAATTAACACATTCGCTATGGTTTCGCAAGATCCTGACTAAACATCATTACCACCACCGAAAATCAGCTGTAGAACGACTTACGATAAAACGAACTGAGGGTGGAAGAGGCCTCATTAATATTCAATATTTATGGCAAAAACAGACTAGCAACCTAAGAAATTTCATTTATTCGAACTCGAACTCTAGTGACATACACAAAGCAATAGTAAACAATGACACAAACTACACACCTTTGAACCTAGCCCAAACACAATTTATTATTATATCAGTAACAGATCAAGATAAAATTACTAAAGAAACTTGGAAGAAAAAGACCACGGTCACGGTCACGGAACACGGTCGCCACCCTCATGATCTTGAACAAACTCATATAGATATGGAAGCTTCAAACAAATTCCTTAAAATAGGCTCATTATTTCCTGAAACAGAAGGATTCATTTTTGCAATTCAGGATCAAGTTATTAACACAAGAAATTACAGAAAATTTATAATTAAAGATCCTACCCTAGCAAGAGACAAATGTCGAAAGTGTCACCTACATTCTGAGACTATTCAACATATAATAGGAGCATGTCCTAACCTCACACAAACTGACTACACTCACAGACACAATCAACTCGCTAATGTTATACATAAAAAATTTGCCATTAAACTAAATTTGATCCAAGAAACCCACATACCATACTGTAAATACAAACCAGCTACAGTACTAGAAAACACGTAACATAAAATGTATTACGATCGAGCAATATTAACAGATAGAACAATTCACTACAATCGGCCGGACATCACTTTACAAGATAAGATTAATAAAACAACATTTATAATAGACATTGCCGTACCCAACACGAATAATATCACAAAAACAATAACCGAAAAAGTACACAAATATACCGATCTTAAAGATGAAATTCTTACAATATGGAAGCAGGAGAAAGTTTATATAGTCCCGATCGTAATTTCTAACACTGGGGTTATACCTAAACATATACACAATAGCCTAAAAGTTTTGAATCTTAACCCATATATAAATTCAATATTACAAAAAGCAGCGATTTACGAACGATTCGGCATGTATTTAATATACATGCCGAATCGTTCGTAAATTTTTAGACATAAGTGAAGACGACATACTAGTACAGCATCACACAACTAATAATAATACACCATCAATACCGCCCTTAAGTTAATAATTATTATTTACTTGGCTTGAGCCCGTAAGTAATAATATAATACCAACTCAAATAGGGTTGTGGAAAAGTAAAGTTTCCAATAATAATAATAATAAAAAACCTAAAATCCTAAACACGGCACTAAAATTACTCGATTTACATCAAAACACATACATTCCCATGCAAAAATCAATAGTTATTGATACTTGTTCAATAGTACGTCGATTTCTCAACCCAACATCATCATCAATTACATCATAACATCACTAGAAAATTCATATTATAATAATTATCACTTCATATACATACTTCATTCACAATATGATTTAGGATACTTGGCAAATGCCCGTACCCAAATCAATAAACCGACAAAGAGTCGAGACAAAATAATTCTAAATAATAATAATAATAATATAGTAGCCTAGTAATATTGCTTACTATTTATATTAAAAATTATATTTCAGGTATAGTTAATGATAAGTAGTTACTCTTTAACAATTTATAATGACATAGGTAAGTACATTAGAATTCATTATATTTTAATGATGGTCCAATAACGTTTAAGTATTTTTAATTATAATTACAATTTGTCATAATAAAGCATTAATGTTAAGTTAATGATTTCTTAGAGTAATAATTGAAATAAATATCTTTTAAACGAAGCAAGTCTCATATTATAACTATTGACTGGTACATGTCTTTCAAAAATAGAACTACCTTTTGTTTGGTGAATAGGTACATAATTTATTTTTAAACTTTTATATAGCATAGGAGGAAAACGAGCAGTTGGGTCACCTATCATGTAAAGTCAACGCCATCCGTAACACCAGAGGTCTAACTTCAGTTTTGTGTTTGAAATAATGCTCTTGTCGGTGGAGTCTCTATAGTTTGCAATTTTAATATATGATTCAGCCCTCTTTTTCAGCAAAGTTTCTATAAAGCAAATTGTATCTCACATTGCCTACATCTTATTTATTTAGGACTACATCAATATTATCCCTAAAACGGGATAATATTGATGTAAAGAGACCGGCATTATTTTGATGCAAAACTTTGGTTTTTGTTTATTATTATTAATAACTAAAAACGGTAACTTTAGATACTTTAGACTACAGTATTTACTATTTATCAAATCATTTTAAAAACTAATGTAGAAAAAATAATTTATAAATAATGATGGTCTAAAAATATTCATTTTATAAAATACGAAAGATATTATGGTTTCCTTTTTTGAAATTAATATTCTTATGTTAAATATTTTTAAGTGAAAATGAAAAATAGATAACATGCAAAACGGTATTCTTATCTTGGAATAAGCAAGATAATATTTTGACGGTTGATAAAAATTATTTGTATAACCGTTCAATCGATTTTTTTTAATTTCATGTTCTTATTTTCTACTTCTATTAATTTATATAAATTATGATTTTGCTTTGGAAATTACGCGTGAACCCGTACAGTAACCTTATGTTTAAAAGTCACACGATAAGGGCGAGAGTTGTTCAGTAAACGAACGTTGTGAGCGTATAAGCGATCCGACTGCTCGTTCCCTTAAACCAGAGACCGAGGAACTAAAAGAACTAAATGACTAGGTAAATTGGGCTTCTAGAATTTAGGGTGGATATCACAAGTGCGGTCCACGTTTAATTTATTTTACCGCCGCGCCGTGCGTCCCGCGCACGCGGGCCTGCCAAAAGGTTGGCGTCCGCTGCCTTAAACTGTTAAAAGCCAGGTTTTGTCCCCTCAGTGTAGTATTATAATTATCAGTATTAGTTTAATATATGTATGTAAATTCAGTAGAAACATACGTAATGTATGTATGCATTCCACGATAAAATACAACGCGACGTGCCGCTAGCGCTTGTTGGCTATCTTGAAACTAGCCCACGTAACACATTACAGTAAAACGCCTGCCACAAGGCGCTACTTGTAGCACACGTGTCTGAATACTTTGATACTAGCAGATTGCATGTGTAATATCGTGTCCCGTCGTTTATGCTTTGACTACTCTGACACGGATTTTTATAACATTTTCTGTGTTTACATACAGTTTGGTTTGTCTGGTCTACTCTTTAGTAGAGTACTACTCTAGTTAGTTCTCTACTAGTTAGTAGAGTGAGACTCCTCTTTAGGAGTTTGTAAGTTTTTATGAGAGAGAAGAATTGGGCTGAGGACCGGACGTCTCGCTTGTAGGACGCCGCCGCGCGCCGCCAAGTGATTGAAATACAGGGTTAGTTTTTGGTCACCGGCCAAATTTTCAGGCTTAGTTCGGAATCAATTATACTTTCTATATTTCGAAAAAAAAATAAAAATTATTTAATAAAAAAAATTAAGTACCTTGTCCCATGTTATAAAAATATTTCTTGGTCAACACGTGGCATCTAGCTCGCGTGTCGCGAAGCCCGGCGTCCTTGGCCTTGAAGTCGACACATTTCGTGTACGAACCACGATCCATGTATTTTTAAGATTTTTATTAAACAAAATTACAATTAAACGATAACATTTTAAAACACACCCTTGGAAAGATGTTTATTTCTTTATTTTAAAATTTGGTCGGTGACCACCAACCCTGTATTGTCGCTTATCGCACCTACTGCTTGTGAGCTCACGGTGTGGAGGAGAACGAGGGCACACCGTCTACATAACAACCATGCTAGTGTCTATGGTAAATAAAAAATGAGTAATCACTACATAGTATAAAACAAAGTCGCTTTTCGCCGTTCGTGTATCTGTTTGCTTAGATCTTAAAAATTACGCAACCTTTTTTGATGGGCTTTTTTTTAATAGATAGAATGATTCAAGGGGAAGGTTTATATTACATTGATATAATGCCTCCATTTTTGAAGTAAGAAATCCACGCGGGCGAAGCTACGGGCGGAAGTCAGTATAATATAAAGAGTGAAAGCGTCTAAAAGATATAACGCTGGACGCTTTACCGCTCTACGTGACTTACGTCTCACTTTAGACTGTTCGTAATTACGGAGTAAGCTCTAGCGCTCTAGTCGCGTCTCTCGGCGGAGGCGCAGTTTTTTTCTTGTTTAGTAAAAGGTGATAGTGCCGACCTTCGACGCAGGAACCGGTTAGAAATGTACAGCGCATGGCATCTCGTCAAGTGTTACGTCAGCGGCGGGAAAATGTTTCACGTTCATTATAAAACCTGTCGACATGCGGATACTCAATCATTCAATTAATGTACCGCTGACGTAGACCTGATCTGTATCACCTGCTCTATAGTGGCTGCTGCATTGTGCTCGAATCGGACCTGATCTGGCAAACGAGCAATCGGAATAATATTCATGACCAGTCGACGCCCACAGACATCCGCATAGAGACTATACAGATTCGCAGCCCTCTTTTATCTTACCCCTTACATAGGCCACCGGCTACTTACACACCACACGAAATGCGACAGCACAGCTGGTCTCGTGTAAGCGAGCAGTACCTCCCGGGTCGTGCCGGCCCAATTTGGCTGCATGCGTGCATGCAGTGTGGCATTCCTTCTTATTAATATGACCCTGATGCTAGCGTGATGGTCTTTTGATTCGTGCGGGTCGGGAAAACCCGGATGCCCCAAAGCTTATTCTTTCCTCAAAGGTCGGCAACGCATCTGTTAGACCTCTGGTGTTACGGATGTCTGTGGGCGTTGGTGTTCACTTTACATCAGGTGACCTAACTGCTCGTTTGCCTCCTATGCTATAAAAAAAAAAGAGCGCATAACAGTAGATGCGAGCATTTTCCTCAAACATCAGTCACCTAGATAAACTTCTGTGACTGACCTCGCAGTTGCATCGGTTTTTTGATATAAAAATGAACTCCTTTCACGAAAATCCTTAAATCGTATGTTTTTCTTTGTACGGTTGTTGATAGCCACTTTCCAATTGCCTTATAGCTCGCCTCTAAATCGCCTCGTATACTCACAAATGCGTAGTTGTCACTTTGCAGCAGTTCGTGTCGGCCGAGTTTGGCTAACATGCAGCAAAAAAATAACAGTAAGATCAGAATCAATATTTAATTTTATTACTAAGCGGATAGGACCTAAATACGTGATCCTAATAATAAACCGTGTCCTAAATATAAGTAATAATGTACACCTATTTATTATACTTGTGTTTTTTTTATTATTTGTAACGGTATATAGTTTATTTTTTGGAATTTCATGCGATTTGATTTAGTAACTTCTTTAATCTAGGTACTCACCTCATAGATTATATTCAACTTTTAAATGTTTATATTTTGTAACGTACTAGGTATATGTGTGTTGATGCTTTTTTTTTTTGCTGGGGAATGCTTTTAGGCATGCCTCCAGGCCGGGGAGGTCCTAGAGGGTACGTGGGACTTGGGACCCGCTAGATGGATCCCCCTACCCAGTAAACCCCAGCGGTGTTGCGTCTCAGCCGCGAGTGGTAGAGCCCCGGGAACGCGATGGCAAACAACCGCGACTCCACAGCGGGTACCCTCAAGGAACTCTGAGGAATTATAATCCCCTCTTTTCGACGTTGAGGTGTACTGGAACACGCAGTACACCGACAACTCAGGTCTTACTGTGCGGACGACGACTTCCCCTGGCAATCGCCCTACGACCCTTCCTAAGGTGGCAGGTTTCGGGACCTACCCCTAGGACCACTCTAAGGCGGCTGACTATCCGCCTCTCTTCTTCGTTCCTTCGCCTCCTTGCAACGCATGACGTTTAGCAAAGGAGTCAGCTGCAGACCAAGCTTCATCACTGTGCAGCATACCACGTATTAGTGTTGGCAGTGTGATGCTAGCGCCTATGACGCTGGTTGTGAGTTGATGCTGATATCTTCACTATTGTCTTGCTAAAGATTTTCTTTAATAGGCTGGTTACATAATAAAATTATTTCATATAATTTAATTATTACTTATTTTTTATAATTATTTATTATAATTTTTACATATTTTACTATGTAATATTTTTCGTAACTCATGAACATCCACAAATTTAGCTGTGTTATAATCGTAAAAAAATATAGAGTAAGAGAAAGTATAAAAGAGTAAAGAGATAAAGTGAAGAAAT